>JAQRGA010000187.1:0-29272 GCA_029237695.1 Conchocele bisecta
CTCAGTTATGGACTTTTTTACCAATTGTGAAGATATTTTTCTATGCCCTATATGCACACCATCGAAGTTGCCGATGGTAACTGCACTACTGCCTGGAAGTTTTTTTATAAATTTTGTAAACCGCGAAGTTAAAATGCAGCATAAGTTATTTAGTTTTAGGCAATTAAATTTTACTTAAACAGGTGTTGGCAAGCTAATTTTTAAATTCTATTATAGATAAATAAAGCAATCATTAGTTTTGGAGTAAGTTACTACAATGGGCTATCATTTAGTGGTATGATAAAATATACACCTGAGATTGATGTCATTCCTATTTTATATTTTTATCAAATTTTTTTAAATGGCTTTGCAATGGGCAATTATATTAAATTAAGCGGATCGTTCGGGTTAACACCATCCATGTAAGGCTTCCTTAACCTCTTTGTGGGTAATCTTGATAAACACCAGCCTATCCAATTATTAATAATGCCACATAGTTGCATGATCGCCAAGTGTTGCTAAAAAGTTTTTACTAATCCCTGTTTCAGAAAACCTATAATTGAGAGTATCCATTATAAAGGATTTGGCTTTAATTCATTGAGAATTGCTTGCTTTTGCTCACCTCGATAATTTTTTGGAAATAATGGATAATCGCACCGTGTTTTTGCTAAATAAGCAATAATTTCTTGTTTGTATTCTTTTAGCAGGCTGATAGCATCATATTCTGGGTGTCCTTGGAAGAATACAATCCTAAGTAAATCTTGACTCACGCCTAAATGAGCGCCAACTGTGCTATTAACTAAAACCTTGACGCCAGCGGCATCAAATTGTGCTTTTGAGATTTCGTTATATCGAGAGTGTGGCACATCAATAATGAGTATTTGAACGCCCCACATTATGATGCTGCCCCTATCTAGCACCTGGTGTGGAAATACCCCCCAACATTTTTCACCAATTGATTGGCGCTTTTGTCCATATAAAAATTCGAATACAGCGTGTGTCGCCAAGCACGAGCATAGCGTTGAAGTGACGTTACTGTACGACCAATCAATTACTTTTTTAAGCTGCTCATAGAATGGGGTTTTTTTTAAATCAGTGCCTTTAATTTGTGCACCTGTGATAATCAGTGCATCTAGCCCTTGTGCTTTAATATTGTCAAAACTTTGGTAGTATTGGTTCAATGAGGTACTTTGCATTTTTTATTTTTTCGCCACGTTTAATAGAAGGCATTGTAAATGGAGTGTACAATAAAATTGTGCAATAATTTGATTAGAATGCCCAATTAAAAACGAAAAAATTGTTTCTTTCAGTAGCCTCAAGTGCTGGGTCTTCTTTGGCATCAATATTTAATTAACCCTATGGGTGCAGCTCTCTAATAACTCTGGTGATCTGCCCTCATCTTTTGATAAAAACAATTTTACTTTCCCTCCCCATTTGCTGGAGACGCCTTAAAAGAAGGTAAGGTTTGAGTGAGCAATACAGTTGCGATTTAGCCACGTGCATGCCCTAGATAATTTTAAGCAAGCCCACCACGATTGGCGTTTTTAACATTGTAATACAAGTCATTTGGCTAATCAATGGTGTAGCCATATTTGTGGCAATTGGCCAATTGCATCAAATTTTGGCTTGCGCGATGTTTCAAGGTAGGCGTGGGAATAAAATCCAAGCGTACAAAATTCATTTGGGTTAATTTGTGCGACATAGTTCAGTTTTGATTTTCTTGTAATTAAAGAAAATTTTTAACTTGCAGTCTAAGAGACAAAAATCAGCTTTGATAATATAAGGGCTTTGGGTGTGTTTGTGCGCGTCTAATTAACGCCAATTCATTGTCTTTACTTGCTCGAATATAAAGGATAAGCGTACACTCAGATAGTGTTTCATATACTTTTTTATCGTTCAATTCACACAGGCTGCCGCCAGCATCATTAATAAAATGATTAAATTTTTGTTGTGATGTTTCAATAAATTTAACTACATCTAACATTGCCATAGATTCTGCTGTTTTAAATAATGCTTGACGACACATAAACTCATCAATTGGCAAACCATCTTGTTCTGGGTTGCCAACTTTGCCTAAAAAGTCCGATACCAAAGATAAATTGTCAAAAGTAACATGATTTTTAATACTGATAGAGTTATTGTTTAATAATTTAGCCAAGCTCTTGTCCTGGGAGATTTTTTGCTTTATATTGCCCAGGATGTTATTATTAAGATACTTGGCACCAATACGATAATCACCAGAATAATGATACCACTTGTCATTAAGACTGAGTAACTTTGAAAGATGTGTTTTGCCAACACCTGACATACCGAGTAACGTTAGGCGTTTATTTTTTAATTTAGAAAATTCTTTAGCAGAAAGTTTCATAATATTGCAAAAGCGTCACAACAACCCGTCTTGTTTAAACATTTCACGAATGCCGCGAACAGCTTGACGGGTGCGATGTTCATTTTCAATCAAGCTAAAGCGTACATATTTATCACCATATTCACCAAAACCAATACCAGGAGAGACCCCAACTTTTGCTATTTTAATTAGTTTTTTGGTAAATTCTAACGAACCTATTTCTTGATAAAATTCAGGAATTTGCGCCCAAACAAACATTGTGGCTTTGGGTGGTGCCACTGTCCAGCCAATAGAGTTTAAGCCTTTACACAAAACATCACGCCTGTCTTGATACATTTGTGCAATTTCTCTAACACAACTTTGGTCACCTTCTAACGCCTCAATTGCCGCTATTTGAATAGGGGTAAACATACCATAATCTAAATAAGACTTGATTTTAGCCAGTGCACCTACTAAGATTGGATTTCCCACCATAAAGCCAACACGCCAACCTGGCATATTGTAACTTTTTGATAATGAGAAAAACTCAACCGCAATATCTTTAGCGCCTTTTATTTGCAGAATGCTTGGTGCTACATAATCATCAAATACAATGTCCGCGTAAGCTAAATCTTGCACTACCCAAATTTTGTGCTCTTTGGCAGTTTTGATAACACGCTCAAAAAACTCTAATTCAACACACTCGGTAGTTGGGTTAGATGGGTAATTAAGCACCAACATCTTTGGTTTTGGGAAAGTATTTTTAATTGAGCGCCTCAACTCTGTAAAAAAATCATATTCAGGACCACAAGGCACATGTTGAATATCAGCACCTGCAATTACAAACCCATAAGGATGAATGGGGTAAGCTGGACTAGGGACTAAAACTGTATCACCACTACCAACAATTGCTTGTGCTAAATTTGCTAAACCCTCTTTTGAGCCAATAGTAACAATCGCTTCAGTTTCTGCGTTAATAGTAACATCAAAACGATTTTTATACCAGTTTGCAATCGCATGCCTTAAACGTGGGATGCCACGAGAAGTAGAGTAACGATGTGTGTCGTCACGGCGCGATGCTTCTACTAATTTTTCCACAATATGTTCAGGCGTTGGCTGGTCAGGATTGCCCATGCCAAAGTCGATAATATCCTCGCCACGAGTCCTGGCCTCAACTTTTAGTTTGTTGGTGATTGCAAAAACATATTCAGGCAATCTTTTTATTCGTGGGAAGTCGTTATTCATTTTTTATAGTGATCTTGAATAAGACAGTGCCTTAATGCAGTCTATAATGAGTTAGCAGTTTAGCTGATTGTCTTTTATTTACAATTTTATGTTTGTTTATTTTGTTTGCCATAATTCAGGCCATCATTTAATTACTAATAGCTCTACATCAAAAATTATTGTCGCACTTGGTGGGATTGAGCCTGCGCCAAATTCTCCATAAGCCAATTCTGATGGAATAGTAAGTTTGCGTTTGCCACCCACTAACATGCCATCAATGCCTCTATCCCAACCAGGGATGACTTGCCCTGAGCCGAGTTTAAATTCAAAAGGTTCGTTTCTATCGATACTAGAGTCGAACTTTTTGCCATTGGTTAGCCAACCAGTATAGTGCATAGATACAAAGTCTCCAGGTTTGCAAGCCTTGCCTTCGCCAATTTCAATATCTTCTATTTGTAGTTTTGTCATTTTTTTTAATAAGTTAAAGTTATATTATATGAGCTAAATTTTCTCACATTAAACACCCCAGAATCCAATAATAAATATTGCCCTTTAATGCCTTGTAAAATACCTGTAATATTCGTATTTTTATCAAAATTATGTGAAAAAATTTTGTATGGATATTGTATCACGGGATAGCGTATAGTCAATACATTGTTATCTAACTTTATTGCATTTAGTTTATTTATATGTGCTTGTATTTTTAACAGAAGTTTATCACGAACTGATATTAAATCCACATATTCTATTTCATTTTTCAGCATCTTTCTCCAGTTAGTTTTATCTGCTACAAAATCCTTGAGTGCCATTTCAATTTGCCCTGATTTGAGTCGCGTATCCACTTTAAGTATCGGCAAATAGCTCACTGCGCCTTGGTCTATCCAGCGACTAGGAGTGTTAATTTTGCGAGTAATGCCGACTTTAACATCTGATGAATTTGCCAAATAAATAATATGCGGAGTAAAGCAATTGTCCAGTCCCCACTGTGGTTCACGGCAAGTGCCGAAGTGATGATGGCAAGTTTCAGGCTTAATAATACATAAATCACAACGTGCTAAATCTTGACAACATAGGTAACAGAACCCCTGAGAATAACTTTTTCGTGTAACTACCCCACAGTTTGAGCACACAATTTTACCGTTAAATTTTAGTGTGATTTGTTGCCCTACTAGTTCGTTCATTGCCACTATTTCATTGCCAATTGGCAATTGATATATTGCATTGCCACCTTTAATAGTGGTAATCATTTTTTGGATACCGCCTGTTTTTTGCATTTTTTAGTAAGACTGTTTATTTTTATAACATTTGAATTCAGCCAACATGTTAGTAATTAGCTAAAGTAATTTGTTAGGTTCTTATTTGTATATATAGTTATTTCAGCTGTATTTTATTTTAATTGCTAATCTCATTAATCTTTTTATATAGCTCATTGAAATTATTTTCTTATTTTTCAATAATTCTACATTCAACGAATTTAATTTATTAACCGACATTTTAACATTGTCTTTTGTAACATCGGCAAGTTTGGTTGATTCGAGTTAGCATCATCTCATTAGTATGGCATAAAAATACCACTTCATTGCAATTTTTAGTATAATTTATCTCAAAAAATGTAAAAAAATAGAACTTTATAGTTGCTTTCAAAGAAATTAGAATAAACATGCTTGTTGCTATAAGATACTATCTAAAGAATTTGCGTGCCGTTTATTATGATGTTGGTAATAAAAGATTACGTAATTGCAGCTTGCTGTCTGTATATAGTTTAATTGGGCCAAAGATGGAGTGTATTCTAAAAAGCATTAGTTGGCAAAATTTTAGAAATTGAAAAAGGTGCAGAAAAAATGATAATAATTCCAGCGATAGATTTAAAAGATGGGCAATGTGTACGCTTAAGGCAAGGATTAACGGAAGATGTTACGGTATTTTCTGATAACCCAGTAGATATGGCGGCGCAGTGGGCGCAACAAGGAGCAAGGCGTTTGCATCTAGTGGATCTAAATGGGGCATTTGAAGGCAAGCCTGTGAATGCGACAAGTGTAATGCAGATTGTATCGGCGTTCCCTGATTTGTCAGTACAGATTGGCGGAGGTATACGCGATATGTATATTGCTAATGCGTATATTGAGATGGGCGTTAGTTATTTGATTATTGGCACGATGGCAGTTACACATCCAGAGTTTGTATCACAGCTATGTTGTGAATTTCCCGGCAAGATAATTGTGGGCTTAGATGCAAATGATGACCTTGTGGCAACAGAAGGATGGGTACAGAAGACAAATTTACGTGTTATTGATTTATCGAAAAAGTTTGAGCAGTACGGTGTGAGCTCGATTATTTATACTGATATTGCGCGCGATGGTATGATGCCATTGGTGTAAATATTGAAAACAACGGGACGATCTTGCTAAGCAGATTATCAACTCCTGTTATTTTGCTTCTGGTGGCATCACCAATAATTTAGACGATATCTGGGCTACTCCGCGAGGCAACACCATTGGTATTCATAAGGTGCGAATTACTGGACCGTGCCAATTTTATGAAGGTACGCTAGATTTTATTCAAGCACCAAAAAATTATGCCGATGATAGTTGAAGTTTGTTTATGCATTAACGGATTAAACAAACCACTTTACTTGCTTTTGAAGTGGTCCGGGGAGGGACGACAACTTAAAGCAGGCGGATAGAGTTATCTGGCATTATGGGGAACTTATTTGCAAATTGATTTGTCCTAAAGATAAGGTGGGTTATATTTTTGGTAGGAGTTGCTAAATTAGATACTATTTTTGACGCTCAAAAGAATCGCAGGTTGAGATTTTATCGACCCACTGCTTGCTGACCCAAAACAAATGCGTATTAAATGAGCGTGCTGCACAAAGCAAAAAAAATGTTCGTGGTGGGGTTAAAAATGCATTAATTCATTGTTACCAATTAGGTAATTTAATTAACTACTAAATAAACTTTAAATGAAAGAAAGAAGCTTCCTTTCAATACTGTCTTTTTTACAAAAAATTAAAAAAAAACAAATTTTTTCCACACACCACTAAGCTCAAGTGATGAATTGCTTTACCTAATTCCTTAAAACGAGGCTGAGGAGAGGGAGAGCCATGTGTGATTGATGCGCAACTCGCGCTCCAATTTATTGAAGGCACCCGATGGCAGGCTTTGAAATAAATATGGAGGTGCGCGATTATAATGGTTGCCTAGGTTAAACAAAATTGACATTTTGATCGATTATCAGGCGACAACAAATACTTTGCTTGATATTATGATTTGGAGTCTTGCAACTTATTTTAGATTTCCAGTTATTAACAAAAACGAGCAAACAAATAAAATATTAGGGATGTTTATTTTAGCCAAGGATTTTTCACTGAGGTTTTTTATTTAGTAAGAAGCAATATATACAAAATAAAAACAGAGTTTAATTATAAAACAATATTTACGTGATGGCTTGTTTTAGTGCCAGAAAGCAGGAATTCTTGGCGGGCCTTATTTAAGAGGGATTTTTCAGCAAAAAAAAACTACAATATGGCGATTTTGTGGTGGATTGAGTATGGTCAGTAGACTGCTTGGCCTGGTAACATTGGAATGATGTGGTTAGAACAAATTGAGGGTGAGAGATCGAGTGAATGAGCATGGATTTGGAAGGAAGACAATTATTGTTGTTGATTTTGGCGGTGGTCGTTATTTTACCTTAATGGACATTAACGCAAATTGAAGAGTTTAATGAATTTTTTGACGTTATTAATTACAGGCAGATAAATTATAAAAGGACACTGTTAGCAGGGCCTAGTTGATTGCTGGGGTTTTTTACTTATTTTACCAGAGCAAATATTGAATGGAATAAAATTGACTTACAAAAAATTTCATTTCAAGGTTTTAAAGGCCGATTCTCGAAGACTACATTCATTAGAAGTAACTAGAAACTAACAATAAAAAAAAATATGTCATCTTTAGAGAAAACCGCACAACTTAGCAATTGAGCTATTAAAAAAATACCAGAGTAAGAGTGATTACTGTAAATTATTGCTTAGGACTCCCATGCTCAAAGGAGTATCTACTGTCTAGTAAGATTGGCGGGCAAAAGTTGAAACCTTTGCAATATCATTTAGATAAAAGTCTTGAAATAAATGTATTCTTTGGCAAAAAGAAGGGGCATGCATCAAGCGTTGATGTGTTAGCAAAGACAGCCTTGACAAAACGCTATTCGAGGGTTGGATTGTTCTTAATTGGCAAAAATTATACCCACAAAGATGACCCAGTTTAACGGTTTGGCACTTAAAAGAATTAATGGGGGCATTTGATGCACCAGATTTAGATTTGTTACCCATCCTTGGGATTTGGACGCCACCAATATAGTATTGAGATTTGCCAAATGCCTGTGGGAACGAAGGGAGCGCTCGCACAAGATGAGGATTGATTAATTATGATAGGCGGCAGACAAGAGGTGGTCTAGTTGTTTTCAAGGTGGAAAAGCACTATTATGCCAACAATTCTAATGGCTTTGCATTGCTCACCAAGCAAAGCAGCACTCGTCACTCGCTAAGTTAGCGCGCTAATTGCTTTAAAGCGCAGTGATTGATATGCAATAAAACAGTCCGTACGAATTATACTTACGGCACCTTGATTGGCAAATGATTTAGAAACACCAGCAGATTCGTTGGTGAATAATGGCAGCAGCAAAAACTTTGCGCAGCAAAAATTGGGCGATCGTTCAGCGTTTCTTTCACAGAAAAAATGTCCTATAATTTTCATTCCGCGGCCTATCTAGTGGTTTTATTTTTACAACGCTTGGGTGCATTGGGCGGCTCTAAGCAAGTTACAAACAAAAAATCTAGTTTTTATTAAATTAAAATTGTATTGACAAGATTATTTTGCCAGAAAAATATTTAGTTTTGTTACGGAAAGCCCCTTTGTTTAAAAAAACATTGGGGTCCAGGAGGCGATTGATTCCGTGATGGCGTTACTTAATTAAACGTGAACAATATTTTATTGGAGAGTGGTAGAGTTTTAAGAAAAGATATGTTATGGGGACTAATATTCGGCTAATCAACTTTAGAAAGGGTTGCAAACTACAGCTAATTGCAGGTGGAGGTAGTAAAGCCAATTGTTATTTGTTGAATATAGTTTTGGATGGCGGGCCTAAATGAATAATAATTAAGATGATGACTTAAGGGATTAGTGGTAACAGAACTTGATTGGGGCAAGGTCGTGAACTGGCAAATAAACTGGGGATTATTTCTTTCGTGGCGCATTAGGTTTTTTGGTTTTTGGGTGGAGAATGGAGAGCTTTACAGTATCCAGTATCAGGGCACTTAACTATTGATGGTAATTCCTTATTTTAAATGACCATGTTATTAGGCATTGTTGTGTGTTTAGGTAATTGATATAGATCAGCGCTAGTAATAAATTATTAAAGTGTTGGCTCTATGTTGATTAATCAAATGGACAGTTGGCATGGATAAGGCTAATGGGCAATTTTTGATATTATCATTGTGGCGGGTGGCGGTATGGATTGGGCAGGCATTTGTCCTTATCAAATGGCAAAAGAGTAATTTGAGTAATTTGCGATTATTGAGACCGAACAATCCCAAACCCAAAATAAAAATAAAAGAAAAAATTTTCATACACGTACAAGTGCAATTACAAACCAGCCTTCAGAAACGCTTTTTAAAAATTTTAAAAAATTTGGTGCGTGGGATTTGATTGCAACGTTAAGCATACCTTTACCAACAACTAAAGTTATGGGATGAGAATTCGCACGGGTACCCTGGATTTTTCAAGTATCTAGAACGGTGGTTTTTTACAACACATTTAGGGATTAATCATAGAGAAAATGTATGTATTTCAAAATCGGCTATGGTATGGCGTCTTTGTGTGATACTAAAGTGATGTTTATCACGCGCTAAATGTTTATGGGCTTTGCTTAAGGTTGAGTAACCGGGGGGGGGGCTATATTGCTTACATCTAGATGATAAGCGGGTAGGATTCAATGTTTCATTATTAATTTGGCGCAAGATGGCGCGGTGTTCTCGCTCGCGTTCGAGATTTGACAAACATTGGCTTTAGTGAGTAACCTAATTATTCAGCAAAAAACGCTGATTGTTTGTAATATTACGCTCAAGCTAAGGGTTTTGAGGAAACTACGAGTCTTGGCAGCGTTTTTTATTTTTTTCTAAGAGTATTGTGCGCCGCGATTACCACTTAGTTAAAAATGAAGTGCCGGCAGTTGTTTTGGTTCGGCAGCAAAACCAAACCCCTTACTGATGGAAATTGGTTTGAATTATCATTCCAAAGAGTTAGCTAAATCGGCTTTCAATGATGAGGTAGAATATCGGCTTCGTGGATTGAGTTTGGAAATATTGAGCAAAATCCAGGTATTTCCATTGATTGAGCGCAGTGCTAAAGAATATGTCAAAGAAAGCCTAGCACTAATTGGCGATGCGGCGCATAATATTCACCCATTAGCAGGACAAGGCGTTAATTTAGGATTTGCCGATGTTGCTGAATTATCACAACAATTACAAACTAATAATAAATTTTTGGGTGATTATTTGGTATTAAGGAAATACGCTAGAGCTAGAAGGTTGGACAATGAATTAATGGCAAAAACTATGACGGGTCTCAATTGGGTTTATAAAAAAAACAATGAGCCTCTCAGGTGGTTACGAGGCTTTGGCATGAACTTAATCAATGAAAGCCCAATGCTTAAATCATTTTTTCAAAAGCACACCATTAGAAATTAATAAATTTTAGTTGGAGTAATGACTGCGTCAAGCGGTATATCCCAAGGTTGGTTGTTAATTTCTGTAACTTGTTGACAATCAAATGCTAGTCCATAGAGTTTTGGATTATTGTAGTTTGTTTGGTGTTTTTTAAAAGATAATGCGCGGTCGTAGAAGCCACCACCCATGCCGATACGGCACTTATTCTTATCAAAACCAAGCAATGGCATAAAGATAACATTGAGATGTTTAGCACTTAATATCTTAGTAAAAACTGGCTCATTGATGCCAAATTTATTTTTTTTAAAAGATTTACCAATTTTTGCAAATTTAAGGTTTTTGCCGACTAATATTGGTAAATAGACAATAACGCCCTGTTTTTTTAAGAAGTTATAAATATATTTTGGATTAATTTCTCCATCGTTTTCTAAATAAAGTGCCATTTTCTTAGCGTGTTGAACATTGCTTATCTTTTGCACTTGATGTAATATTTTTTTAGCAAATTGCTCGCGCTCACGCGCTCTGATGGCATGTCGTTTTATCCTTAGGGATTGGCGCATCAATTGTATTGACATAAACTATATTTTTGAATTTGAGTGTCTATTATACTGCGAGACTCTAAGCCTGAACCATATGGTTCAAGGCGGAAATTTGAAGCCTACCGCAGGCTTCTCACTTCAAGGTGAGCTTGCTCAATAGCATGCTATCGCATTTCCTTATTTATTTATTTATCAGCTCAGGGAACAAAAGCCAAACACAAATATAATAGACGATTCTTATTATAAACTTATGTTGTTGCATAGAGCGTAAAATTTAACATATTATTATTTTAGGGCTTATCGTGAGTGTAGCTGATTTTTTTTCATTAAGATTAGAAATTTCTGGCTTGCTAAAAAAAATCTTAGTAGCTTGGGCTACAAGTCAATGACACCCTAATTCAAGTATTAAGTTAGCTCCAGTTATTTTTGTCCGGGTAAAGATGTTATTGCTACAAAGTAATGGAAAAAACCTGGGGGGGGGGGCCTCAGGGAAGACTGCGGCTTTTGGCCTGGGTTTATTGCAAAAACTGAAATGTTAGGGCTTTCACAAGTGCAATCGATAGTCTTGTGCCCAACGCGTTGATATTAGCAGACCCAGTTAGCAAACGAGCTTCGTATGGCTTTAGCAAGAGGTATTTTCATAACATTAAAATTAAAATTCTTACGCATTGTGGCAGGTGTTCCTTTTTAGACCACAAGCTGGATCATTAGAGCATGGAGTGCACATTATTGTTTTTTAGGCACACCCAGGGCCGTATTGAAGAGCATATTTACGTAAGAGAACATTAAAATTTTGAGGTTTTGTTCACTACACTTTTGAATTGGACGAAGCAAGATGCATATGTTATCACATGGGCTTTCAAGATCTATAAGAAATAGAATTATTGGAACAATTCCTAGTTAACCGCCCAAACCCCTTTCATTGTTTTAGTGCAACTTTATCCTGATGAGATCACCGATATTAGCCTGTCGTGCATTGCAAAACCCTATAATGCTTAAAGAACCATCCCGTTACCCACGAAGACAAAATACTATTAAAGCAATATTTTTTTAACCCTGACTTAATACAGATGATAATGCGTATGGTTGCACTTAGAATTATTGCTTGCCAAACCATAAGCCTAGGTCTACGTTTTGGTATTTTGCACAACACTAAAAATGATACGCAAGATGTAGAAATGATAATTGAATTTGGATTTATTGGAATTTTTTGGATTTTTGTGCTTGCTAATTCATTGGAGATCTGAGTATCAACGAGCGCGCGATCAAGCGCTTATTCGCTTTTTCAAATGGCAGTGTTTTCTTGGTGCTGGTGGCCAACAGATGATACGGCGCGAGGTTTTGGATATCCAAAGAATTTAGACAATGGTTGAATTAATTTTAAATATTGCACCCATGAATCCAAAGAATCACACGTGCATCGTATTGGCCGGTACTGGGGTTTTTAAAAGAGCAGGTAAAAGAGGTGTTTGCTTGTACATTTTTTTGCGATAAGAAAGAAACACCAAATTAATACATTAGACATTGATTTATTAAATGTTTTTAATGATCCATTGCCTATGACGCATAATTTAGAATAGGCCTATTAAAAAACCAGTGATGACTACGTTAAAAATTTAAAAATATGAGGGGGAAAAAAACAAAAATCTTCGTCCTGGTGATATTGTAGGCTGGCTTACAGGAAAAGAATGGTATCCCAGAGAATAAATTACAAGGCAAATTAATGGTTCACCATAAATTGGTCCTTATGTTAGCGTAAATTTCAGAAGTTGGTATTTAAAACAGTGTTGGAAAAAAATTCAGAAAATGATTAAGAAATTTAAACGGTAAAAGCATTTAGAAGTAAAGGTTTTGACTTAATTTTTTTAACTTTTTTAATGACTGCAAACTAAATGAAATGAAAATTTTAAAAACCGGATATTGAAGAAAATCGCTATATTTCTAATTTCTATTTTCTATTTTTGGATTTGTACAATACTAAAATTCTCCCAATTTTCAGTATCATAAGTGACATAAAAGCCATACAACATTTGTGAGACTTGAGCTTTCATTTCATCGGGCAATTGCCAAACGCGATTGCACTCTTGAAATCCTTGAATATTCATAAAATTATTAACACGAATTACATTTTTTTTACTGAGCTCTAAGTTGGTAAAAGTGGCAATAACTTCATTTACAAATTCAGGCCTGGCTAAGTTGTAATAACCTGCTGCTTCATATTTTCTAACCATTTGAATACATTGCTGTATATGTATTTCTATCTTTTCAATATCATAATTTCCCTGAGTAACAGAGATAACGTTATCTCTATCAATAATAACGGCAGTAATTTCTGGAAAAACAGTAATTTTTTTGATACTCAATTTTGTTTTATATTTGTAATAAGGTGGTTTTCCCACGTGGTGTTCTTTAGTTTTGGATTTCTTTTAATCTATGGGTTAAGTAAAAAGTTAATTCTATATTAATCCAGTGTTTTTTTTAAAGTGGACGCATATCCAGTAAACAATCCCATTAGGCCGATTTTACCATGCTGTGGTTTGCTGCTTCAATTACTTCTGCATCACGTATCGAGCCACCCAGGTTGGGATGATGGCGTTGATCCCAGATTTGTGGCTTGCCTTGCGTCTCAATTACCATCCTCTTGAATGGAAAGAAGGCATCTGGACCGCCATCACCGAGCCTTCAACTTTTAGACCTTCAATCAGTAGCTTTTAAATTGCCAGCAATCTTTTTGTACTGAATAAATACGAGGGGACCATTTGTTCCTGCACCTTATGCCAAATTGTCATCTGATTTTTAACATAAAAACAATGGCATTTGAAACTTTAACTATTTTAGCCACTTCTCCAGGCAAAATAACAGGTCCTTGACTTGCTCGTTTGTTGGCGCTAAATCGCTAACGCATTTAATATCGTTTTCATCAATAATTCCCAGGTCCTTGTCTTGCGCTAATAGCCCACCAGTAACACGCTTATAGTCTAGTGATGGTTGCGCTGCGTTCAGGTGACCGCATTCTAAAACGCGAATATTTTGTTTGTTTGCTAGGATTTTTTTAGCATCATTATTAATATTTGGCGCAATGATAACTTCAACAAATTGACGTTCAATAATTGTTTTTGCTGTTTTTTTATCTAAGTCACGATTAAAGGCAATGATACCACCAAATGCTGAAGTTGGATCGGCTTTAAAGGCATCATTATAAGCATCAAAAATGTTTAAGCGCACGGCAACGCCGCACGGGTTAGCATGTTTAACAATAACGCAACATGGTTCATTAAAAGTGCGTACGCACTCAAGTGCCGCATCAGCATCTACCATATTGTTATACGACATTTCCCTACCTTGGCATTGCCTCGATGACGCTATACAAGCCTCAGTAATATTTTTTTCAACATAGAAAGCAGCTGATTGATGGGGGTTTTCGCCATAGCGCATTGACTGAGTTTTGTTAAATTGTAAGTTTATAGTGTTGGAAAAGCCATCAGCTTCTTTGCCTAAATAATTGGCAATCGTGCCATCATATTTGGCAGTATGCTCAAAGACTTTAAGCGCTAATTTAATACGAGTATCTAGTGTTGTACCACCATCTGTATTGATTTCATCAATTACTGTTTGGTAGTCTGATGTCTCAACTATCACTGTCACTGATTCGTGGTTTTTAGCCGCAGAGCGCAACATTGCTGGGCCTCCAATATCAATATTTTCAATCGCATCTTTTAGTGTGCAATTTGGGCTGTTAATTGTTTCTTGGAAAGGATAGAGATTGACTACAACCAAGTCAATCGGGCTGATATTATTTTGTACCATTACAGCTTCATCAATCCCACGACGTGCAAGGATTCCGCCATGAATCTTTGGGTTAAGTGTCTTAACGCGACCACCCATAATTTCAGGGAAGCCCGTGTAATCTGATACTTCAATCGCTGGAATGTTGTTATCAGCTAAAAGTTTAGCCGTACCGCCTGTAGAGAGTATTCCAATATCTTTGCTGGTTAAGAATTCAGCCAATTTAAGAATACCAGTCTTGTCAGAAACACTAATGAGCGCGAGTTTAATCATTTATTTAAGTTTATAGGTTTCGATTTTCTTCTTTAGAGTGCCACGATTTATACCTAGAATTCTGGCCGCCTCACTTTGGTTTTGTTTAACCATATTTAAGACAAATTCAATAGTAATGGATTCACTTTCTTGTATGACCATTTTATGTACGCCAGAAGTCTTTTCACCTTTTAATTGCTTAAAGTAGTGACTTAGTTTTCCTTTAATGCATGCTTGTAAGTCAGTTGAACTCATCTATACAGTTTTTGAATAATTGACATTGTTCTCTAGAAGAAGTTATTTTACTAATTTTTGCCCAACAAGTTTGAGTTTTATTCTTAAAATATTGTAAATACCAAAAAATATGTTTTCTAGCAATGCGAACACCGATATTCTCACCATAGAATTTGTGGATTTGTTGAATATGATTGAGTGCGGTTTGTTTCTTTAATAGAGTTGAAGGCCCTTTATCGTATGTGCCAGTTTTTAAGTAGTGACCGATCTCTCTAATAATCCAAGGGTTGCCTTGAGTGGCTCTACCAATCATAACACCACTTGCGCCTGTATCATCTAATACTAGCTTGGCTTTTTTAACAGAAGTGATATCTCCGTTAGCAATCACAGGTATTTCAATTTGTGAAACCACTTCAGCGATAGTGTCATATTCTGCTTTACCATTGTATTTGTCTTCTTTTGTTCTGCCATGTATGCTAAGCATCTGTATGCCGGCGTCTTGAGCAATTTGTGCGATAGTAAGTGCATTTTTATTATTGCGACTCCAACCTGTACGCATTTTTAAAGTTACAGGCACATTAACACTGTTTGTTACGGCATTAAGAATATCTTTGACTAGAGTTTCGTCTTGCATAAGCGCAGAACCTGCGGCCCTATTACAAATTTTTTTGGCAGGACAGCCCATATTAATATCAATAATATCAGCACCAAACCCCACTGCTTTTTGTGCAGACAAACTTAATTCTTTAGCTCTAGAGCCAGTAATTTGAATACTAATAGGCGACAATTCATCTGTAAAATCTAAACGATATTTAGATTTTTTAGTATTTAATAAATGCTCTTGTATTACTATCATTTCAGAAGTAGTGAGTGCCGCTCCTTGTGCGCGACATAGCATTCTAAAAGGTTTGTCGCTGGTGCCTGCCATAGGTGCTAATAAAACTCTAGAATGCAGTTGGTATTGACCAATTTGAATTGACACTAGTCAATCTGGCTTAGATAAATATGATGAAATTCTGCAATGCTTAGGCTTATTAGCAATAAAGCAGGTTTTGTGGTTGGCGACTACTTTTGTCAACGAGGGGCTTAATGTAGCTGATAGTGAGCTTAACTTGTTTAGAATAAATCACCTACTATAAATTTGTTGTGCAATACTGAGACAGTTTCTATTTTCTTATTTAAGATACAAATAATTATCTTTGTATAAAAATGTCTTGATAATAAAAAACCAATATCATTATAATTCATTATATTCACTTAGACAGAGCTAATTTTCCTGTATTTTTCTTTGAGTCGGCGCTGTTTGAATTTAGAAAGATAATCCACGAACAAAACACCTTTTAAGTGGTCAAGTTCGTGTTGAATACAAACGGCAAGAAAGTTGTGCGCTTCCAAGGTAAATAACATGCCGTTTTCATCTAATGCTTCGACTGTAATTTGATTAAAGACGGTTCAAACTTTCTGCCATAATAGCCAGGCCACGGATAAGCACCCTTTCAGTGTGTTATTTTTTGTATTTACTATGCCTTTCTGGTAATTGTTGGCGGGTTAATAAAGCATAAAGGGTGTTTTTCAGTGAGTGAACTCGCTAATTTCTTGGTCTTGCGATTTTCTAATTTTGAATTTAATTTTTTAATCTTCACTTGGAGTATGGCCAACGTCCATCACTATACAATTGCAATAAAATGATGATTACTTGTGTTAGCGGCTAAAACCCGATGCCATATGAAGGCATACATTAGTCTCTTAAACATATCTTTAACAACAAGGTTTTAATTAGTATTATTTTAACTGATTTAACTAACAGTTGCCTTAGTTGAGGAAGCCTAATTTATTCGGGAATAATTTTAAAATAGAAAGTATTTCATAATTTCACCAAAGTATTTTTTTAATTAGTATCAGAATGTAGTTTTGAATAGTCTTCCATTGATAATGTAAAACCACGACATTTCTGTTCTTGAAAATTGCCGATTTTAACTGGTAATTCTTGTGCAGTAAATAATGAAGATTTCTTAATTCGAATTTTATTAAATCACTTGAAATTATGTAAAGATGATTAATATTCATCTACTTCATTTTGGAATTTGTGTTTAAGAGCAGTTTGAGCAAGCATGCAATAAACGTTTGTTGCTACGCCACAATTGCTGACAAAGCTTCCCACATAATTACGCCTAACCTTTCAATCCCATAAGTTTATTGAGATCATTGCTTTTTCCTTAGATGGACTGAACCACCCCAGATGCGTCCCCAATTAATTAAATCTTTGGATGGATTTTGTTTCGGAATAACCTGTTGATTATAAGGATGGCAACGCACAAGACTTGGCAAATTACTATACATTCTAATAACGAGTTGCTTGCCATTACGGATTCAGCGCCAGTGTAACCCAGCCCCAGTGTGTGCCACTTCGCCAATAGCATATTTAAGTATTAACCCAACATTAAGTTTGAGAGTTTAAGAAAGGTTGGTTTTGCAACGGCCACCACAAAGTTATTAGAGAAGCAGCAGGCACAACAGGAATGGGCTTGTTTAAGCTATATTTATACCAAAAAGAGGCGCATTTTTTATTTTTTTAAATGGCTTGGCAAAGTGACATTGTATCCAGTCTTTGTCTTTAAAAGAAATGTCTAAATACACACAATCAAATCCATTTGCTTTTATTTCTGAGTCAATCGCTCTGGCGACAAAAACATCCACGTGTGGCTAAGTTCGGGCTCGTTTGTCGTATTTTTGTGCAGATTAAATTTTTCGCCCATCTTTGGTTAAAAATAAGCCTCGCTCCTTCGCCACGCAAAGTTTCAGATATTAAAAAAGATTTTGCATGTGGGTGATATAAACAAGTTGGATGAAATTGAGTAAATTCCATATTAACAATATTGCAATGCGCACGATACGTCATGGCAATGCCATCACCAGTTGAAGTGTCTGGATTGGAAGTATAAAGATAGGCCTTGGAGGCACCACCTGTGGCAACAACAGTTCTGTGTGCAACAAAGCTTTCAACTTCATTGTTAGATTTATTTAGAATATAAGCGCCATAGCACTGTTCATTTTTTATCAACAAATCAATGGCGATAAAGTTTTCAAACAGAGTGATATTTTTTCTTGTTTTAATGCTATTTAATAAATTAGTCTGGATAGACTCCCCTGTTTTGTCTGCTACATGTATTGCCAACGCGTCTTCCTAATGTGCCCCCCCTCAGTTTAGTTCAAGATGATAAATTGTCCGCTTTCTTGGGTAAATAACACACCAGTTTTTTCTAAAGACGCAATAGCATTAGGAGCACTTTCCACCATAAAACGGATAGTCTTTTCATCGCCCTTAAATTGTTTTTTACCTGTTAAACAAAAAGTATCAAAGATTTATGTGATTCAAAAAATTGATCTGCACTATCAACGCACTGCTGAAAATAAAAACCGCCTTGAGCATTAGTAAGGAAACTACCTTCCAAAAGCTTGTCTTTTGGCAACAAAGCGGCAACGGATAAATCATCAGATAGCTGCAAACGCGCAAAATCAGTCCTGCAACTGCCTGGTGCCAATAATTTAAAACATTTCAAAAGTTGCTGTTGTGCTGACATCGGATTAAGTCAAATATTTGTGGCTTTTAGATTTTCGGTTTAAAAAATTTAAAAAAAATTAAAATTAATTTTGGTAGTAAAGTAAGATTTACCAGTAATGCGCTCAGCATAGCGATAGCAGTGAATACACCAAAATAAATGCTTGGAATGAAATTAGATAAAATTAAGATCAAGAAACCTAATGTTATGGTGATAGAGGTGTAAAACATCGCTAAGCCAATTGAGTTGTGTGAACGATACATTGTGGCTAAGTAGTCTTGATCTTTTTTAAATTCAGTCTTGAAACGATGAATATAGTGAATTGCATCGTCAACACCAATGCCAATCGCAATGGCTGAGATAGTAACTTGAGAATACAAATTGTCAAATTAAAATTAGTGGAATATTCATTAGACCCATGATGCCTCCCAAAATAAAAAACAGAATGGAAGGTATGTTAGGAATGATTGCTAAAAATTTGGAGCAAACTAAATGATTTAAAAATAAATTAAGAACCATAATAAAAAAATCATTCACAAAATACCCATAATAATGGTTTTAATGTTTGCGAGGTTAAAATAAACTTTGTAAACAGAATCATTATTATTAATACTAACATAACCTGGTTATGTGAAAAAGCTATCTTCCTTGGAAGCCGATATCTTGTTTTGCAATAATTAGTTCTTAATTTTTTCAATTTAAGTGCGGAGCGTTTGAAGGGTTTTTTATTAGTCTCATGAATAACGGAATAACCATAACGCAATTGTTCCGCTATCTTCGGACAATGTAAAGGGTAAAGAATACATTGCCCTTTTAGCGCCCTCTGGAATTTGACTTTTTAATAATATTTTTAAAAAAAGGAAACCACCAGGTGTTTTATCATTATTTTTTGCAACGCGTTAGTATTTGAGCATTTTAGTTTATATCAATTGAGAGCACTTTTCCTGTTTCATCCCAGGACTATCTAAATACTTGATGAATTAATTTTGTGTATATCTGCACGCAAATCTTTCGTGTCATTACCAATAGTTTTTTTTTAATCCTTCAAGCGTAATTTCATCATAAAATAATTTTCTAGTGGAACCGTGCCACCTAAATTTTTTGTCAATCAATGTCAAGCCCTGGTTTATTTCAGTGTTTTGCGTTGGCAAGTAGTCAATTAAAGCGGTTTTCAACACTGAGGTTTATTAATGCCTTACGATTGAAAGCCCAATAAAGTAAACACCATTAGCCGCTAAACAAATGATTGCCAAATCTTTCGCTTAACTTTAGCCCAAAAATTATATGTAAAACCTAATTCGAGTGTTAAATTTTGATACTGTGTATTTTGGTAAAAAATAAGCAAATAACAATTGGGGAAAGCAAACAAATGACAATGCCAAGGCGATTGTGACGCCCATAGGACATCCATCAAAGCCAAAAGTCAATTCACTGGGCCTGATCCCGCGAACCCAGCCAGTGACCCAAAAGCAACAATTAGTGGGTCATTGTGGTGAACCAAACAAGGCTTGAGCATTTCTTTCTTAAGGTGTTTTGAAATCCAA
The DNA here is from genome assembly GCA_029237695.1 of Conchocele bisecta. Taxonomy (NCBI): domain Eukaryota; kingdom Metazoa; phylum Mollusca; class Bivalvia; order Lucinida; family Thyasiridae; genus Conchocele; species Conchocele bisecta. The sequence goes on from JAQRGA010000187.1 coordinate 20,166, forward strand.
TTGTGGTAAAAAATATTCTAAATCAGGATTACCTTTGTGACAAGCTCTCGATAGCGTACAACCAAATGAATAGTTACTGAGAGTGTCATCACTAATAGCAATGAGAAGAAATTAGAAGAAATAATAGTAACCTTCCATCCTAAAAATGCTAAGATACCAGTCATTGTTAGGGCGCCAGTAATACTAATGCCAATTGGTATTATTACCCCAGGGGGGCCGGAACTACCTTTGAATATAAGTGCTAAAATAAGCGACATCAGGGCAATAACTGCCAAACTAAAAATAACTAAGTCATTGCCAATATATCCAATAATATCTGTAGTGATCATTGGCAGTCCACCTAAAAATAGATTTGCTTTATCACGATATTTATCAATCGTTGCGCGGATTTGAGTAATAGTTTTGTTTTGCAAATTATTTTGTATTGTGGCATCTTGCATTACTTGCTTTTCAATACTTTTTAATTTTGTTAATTCTTCTTTAGAGAGTTCGTTATTTACTCTTTTGGCACGCATTTCGTTACGTATTTTGCGTCGTTCTTTGAATTGCTTATTATCTTTTAACTTCAAAAACCACTAAAACTGCACTGGTTTTACCATCTTTACTAACTAAATTATCAGCATATAAAGGCGATGTTTTGAATTCTTTGCCAGCAAGTGCAAGATTGGCATTGCCATTATCAATAGAGATATCTTTAGAAGCTAAATCAGTGAGTGATAGTGGTGGTGATTGGAACAAAGGCACATCTAAAATTGTAGTTACTGACCTAACTTGTTCAATGGCTTTAAGGTCTTTTTTAAGACTTGTTAAGTGCTTGAGCTGTTTTGGGTAGAGCAAATTATCCTTAACTTGGTAGCTAATGACTAAGTAATCATCAGAGCCATAATTTTTTTTAATACTTTGGTAATAACGAAGATTATTATCACCTTCTAAAACTAATGAATCTGACGAAGCATCTAGTTGAAAATTAGTAATTTGCGTGATAAAAAAAATAACAAACAGCAGTAGCAATACGACACTACCACCAGGTTTTTTGATAACGGCATTGTAAAAATATTTCATAGACTGTTAAAATTCAAAGCTTTTTGTTGCTTCTAAGCCTTGCATTGTACCCAGGTATGTTTCGAACAATGTCTTGGTGTCCCATTTATGTTCACTAATACGGGTAATAAGTTTTGCACTCATTACATTGCCAGTTCCTTCAACTACAAAAATACGCCCACCCACATTAAGCAGATGAAAATAACGTCCTATGATTTTTGGCACTGCACTGCCGACAATCACAACATCAAAAAAATCATTTGATTGCCAACCTTGTGAGGCATCACCTATTTCAAGTTGCGCGTTATCGATATTAAGCTCATTAAGCTTTTTCTTTGCGTTATTACTGAGCTCTTTATCAATCTCAATGCTGGTAATAGATTTACAAAGTTTTGCAGTCACTGCTGTTAAATAACCACTGCCTGTGCCAATTTCCAGCACTATTTCATTTGGCTTAATATTAAGTGCATCCAACAATCTACCCTCAATCTTAGGGCTGAGCATTTTTGTCTTATCGTTGAGTGGAATTTCAATATCAGCAAACGCAAGGCTCTTATATGCGTCAGGTACAAAATATTCTCTAGGAATATTTCTCAATGCGTTATTAGCAATATAGCTAAGCCCGCCCCAAGGACGAATTTGTGAGTCAATGGCATTTTGTCTTGCTTTTTGTGTATTATCCATGTAAATTTTTTTTGATAAAGAATATTCATAATTTTAATATATTTATCGGGGTTTAATGCGTAAAAACACAGGATATTTAAATTTTCCTTTTTTTGTAAAGCCATAATATTTAAAAGTAATAGTAGAGCCAATAGTTGGTGGGTTTGCACGCTGTGCATCTGTAAATCCTATGCCAATTCTAACTACTCCACTGTTTTTAGTCTTGCATACTAATGATCCAATTTTGTCTATATATTTACCTTTGCCAGGTAAGATTTTTTTAACAACGCATTCAGAATCCAAGTATTTTTTGACTTTTAACGCTGAATTTAACCTACCTGTTTGATAGGCTATCTTTGGGTCCCTAACTACTAACCCCTCGCCATTTTGTTGGGTTATTTTATACAAAAATTGCTTAACTTGAATTTGTTGAGTAATGAAGTGTTGCTCGATAATTCTAATTGGGCTATTAGGGTGAATGCGTAAATAATCTCGTAAAATTTTAAGTCTATCCAGTAATCCGCCTGTCTGATTAGGTACTTCAAAAATTTGATGTGTAATCTGATTCCAAACGTTTTATCCAGGGATTTTGCGTCTAACAAATATACTAATGTGCTCTAAAATCTCCACCCCGTTTAGTCCACAATTCCCCATCAACTCGCATAAACGGCCGGATAATGTTCAATAAACCAATCTGGCGTATGAATAATTTTCCCGCCACGTGTTAATAATTGTCTGCCATTCCAAAATCCGCGTATGCCATCCAATTTCTCGCTCATCACCCAGCCCACTACAGATTTTGTTTTATTGTAAGTTTTGAGTAAAAACAAATCTGGCTTATCTACTGCTCGTAATGAGTTTGGTAAATACAATAAACATAAGAATAATGCCTTTACTAATATTTTCACAGAATGGACTTTGATGTTAAATGATGTTTTTTAGTTGGAAATATTATGACTTTCTAGCTGTATCATTTTGCAGTTTTAAGTTATGATAACGTTTTTTTTTTATTTTTTTACAAGAACGTGAACAAGATTTATCATTTGTTAAGGGCCTGATTATGGCTTTAATTTTGAATTTTGATTTTTTGTGGAGTCAATAAACCTAAACTCTTTCTAATATCCACAAAAATAAATCAATCGCAATCTATATTTATTGTTATTTTTTCACTTTAGCTTTTTAAAAAATACCTTTATTTATTTTTTTTATTACATAAATTAACAAAGGGTTAGTTTTTTCTTAGAGGGTAGTAAATCTGTAATTCGTTGCTTCTGCTAAAAATTTCAAGCTGTGTAAAAAGCAGTTAGTTTCACTCAAGGTTGGATGGGCATGGATGGTAAGTGCTATGTCGCTCATATCACAGCCCATCTCAATGGCAAGTGTTGGTTCGGCGATTAGCTCGCCTGCGTTGGTGCCGCAGATTCCCATACCTAAAAGTCTATGTGTTTTTTTATCAAATAAGGCTTTTGATATGCCTTCTGATCTGCCAATACTTAGGCTTCTACCTGATGCTGCCCATGGAAATTTACCGACTTCATATTCTATTCCTTCAGTTTTTAATTCTTTTTCAGTCCTCCCTGTCCAAGCAACTTCTGGGTCGGTATAGGCAACTGATGGGATGGTGAGTGCATCAAAACCTGATTTGTGTCCGCAGATAACTTCAGCGGCGACTTTAGCTTCATGGACTGCTTTGTGGGCGAGCATAGGTTGACATACAATATCACCAATGGCATAAATGTTTTGGATATTGGTTCTCATTTGTTTATCAACATTAATAAAGCCATAATCGTTAACATCAACGCCTGCCTTTTCACAGTCAATTAATTTACCATTTGGTATACGCCCAGATTAGGAACTAGAAAACCAAGGCTTTGTCAAAAAAGTATCATAAAATTCTGGTGCATTTTTACCTTTTAAAACCTATTTGAATGCCAATCTTATTGTGTTTTAATTTACTTTAGTAATTTCGTGGTATTTAAGGAAAATATGTTGGCGTAATTTGTTTTTTGATGCGGTTTTGAATAGTGGGCTAACAAATGTCTTGGGTCTTGCTGCTACAATTAGTTGTTCTGACGCGCTCAATCTACGATTTCACTGCACTTATTTCATGGGCCAGGAATGCCTGATACTTTGTTGACCATTTCTAAGCCCAATTAATACCACCACCCCACCAACCAATTAATAAACGTTTTGGCAACGATCTCTAAAATATATAATGCATTCAGTTGGAGGTCCAGTTTTACGCGCGAGTCATCCCAATCGGAAAATTTTGGGATTTTATTATTACGGTGTGAAAAGCCTATTGCAGACAATTAATGGCGTGTTTCCATTAAATTCAATGATCTCGTTTAGTCCTTAGTGTTGTCAATTTTGATCTTGAGTATTTGGAGATTAAAATCTAGGCATAATCCAGATAAATAATTTGCCAGCAACACCTCTTGCTTTTGGCTAAGGCCTTGAATTGCCATTAGATTTAACTTTATTGACCACGTCATTTTTATTTGTTTTTTTAACGTAATATCATATTAATTGTCAATTTTCTTTTTGGATTATTTAAAAGTGACCCCAAAGATGTTTTAGAATTCCTGCGGCTTCATTGATGATTGCCATGCAGTTTGGTAATTAGTTTTGGGGGCCCGGGCTTTTGAATGGGATTGCATAACCAAACTTTTAGACACCACCAACCGCCTAAATTTTTCAGAGCGTTCAATAAGTACCATATTTTTTACCTAAATAATCAGCCAGCACAGAAAGGCGGGCCGGGTGCAACCGCCAGGGACCAGAAACCAATAACAACAATTTGGTGTTTTAATCATTAATTTTGCCCTCACTTTAAGATGTTTTTATTAAAGCTCTTGCCATAAAGCGACTAACTTGGCACGTCTTTGACTCGATGGCCGTGTTTTTTCCTTACCATATTATCAGATCTCGATTCTCATTGGATAAAGATAATGGAATGTGGTTATTCTGGCTTGAATTCTTTTTCCAAATTCCAAACCGAAGGGTTTATTTTTTAATTGAACGAGATTACCCCCAATAATTGTAACCTCTGGTGAGCTTTACTAATCGGTGTAAATTTTGGTTGTCACCACCAATGCCACCAAGGCTGGAGATAGTAAACCCCTGTCGCCCTGTTATCATCTTTCGGGGCTGAGCCTTACGACCTTTTCGTGCTTTAGCAGTAAAGTTCTGTGACTTAATTCTGTGGCAAAAGTTCGGTGAAAATTGATTAGATTTTGGTTCAACAGTTTGTTTTTAATAAACTGGTAACAATTCTAGGCCAGGGGGGGGGGATTTGTGTGATCGTCTTATCGATCGCTAAGGCAAGTGTGATTAAAAGTGCACCATGTTTTTTGAACTTGGGTGGGGGGTTTATTTGGAAGGTTGGATTCCACAGAAGCATTCCAACGTAAAGCCATTAAAACGCATGGTTTTGAGATGGGGTTTAAAATGGGTTATGAACAACTTCGACAGCTTTCATAAGTTAAATTTGGACTAATTGGGAGGGTTAATTTAAACGCCATTGGGGTAGGGGCCATTTTTGGAGCATTGGGAGTGATAGGTCCACCGACTTTTGGGGACAATTGGGGAGATCTTCGGAATAAAACTGCGGTTTACATGTGGAATTTCGGGTTTAATCCAGTCAATTGCGCGCAGATTGGTTTGCCTGATTAATTTGTTGGATTCTGGGTATAATGCCAATAATTTCAGTTTTCACCAAATTTAGAGAAAATCAATTTATTGGGACGTCCTTGGGTTAGCGGCAACTTGCCTATTTGCTTTCCATGATATTCTATTATTTGTTTTTACATTAAGGTATTGAGGATTCAACATCCACTCTATTCTACCTTTTCCTTTTTGTCCTGTGCCAGTAAACATTGGAATATTTAACCCCAATTACACCAATTCCGTGCCAATGTTTTCGGAATTAGATGGAGAGGCAATGAGAGAATTCATTAGGTAATTGGTTGATACTGATTGGGCTCAAAAAAGGCTTTGTTGCGCTGGTTTGGCGACTGTTGTTAGTTGTTTTAGGCAGTAACCGCAGTAAACCACAGTTGTTGCTTGCAGTCATTTTGCAACTGGCCGGGTACAGTTTTTCATTCATTTTAGGCACATCAAATATCCATATTTTCTAATATTAAGGTAATTAAATTAAACATCCAGTCTTTACAATTTTGTCACCTAATGTGGACCATTAATTTATTTCAATTACTTTTCCTGCAATTGGCCGTTGGGAATTTCCATTAGAATGATTTATCAGTTTCTTTCAAGAGTTTTTAATACTTGTATCAGCAGCAGATAGTTCATTCGCCATATCATTAACAAAAGAATCTCAATGAACCATCAACTTCATCAAAATCACCAATATCCGGCACAAATTCACGGGGGAAATGATTTTTGGCTTCAACCAATTCGCTTATCTTTTGTAGTTTCTTTTTAATTTATTATCGGCGTTTATGTTGTTTTTTATTTTTTGAAAGCGATTTAAAAGACTTCAATCACCTTGTTTAATTTTGTCAACATAATGTGACACATTAATTCAAATTGACTTTTACCTGGCAATTTGGTTGTTGGAATTTTCCATTAGATAAGCGTTATTTTTCGCTTTCTAAGTGTTTATTATGCTATCATTTGGATTCTAATTGATGTCGCCTAACAGATACTAAAAATCTTCAATAACTTCAACTTCATCATAAAGTCACCGATTATAGGGTAATTGTATATTGTTTTTAATTTCAGGGACATAGCAAACAAAAAATGCAATTTTTAAATGAGTGTAATTATTTTTCGCATAAATTTATCAGACAATTAACGGATAATGTTTGTTTATGTCAAAATGCTTACCTTATAATTAAATCGAACACCTTACCAAAACTTATGCTAATAATTTTCATTGCTTTGAATGGGGCGTTGACTTAATTTTCAGTAGAGGGAAGGCGATTTGATTTTTTTTTTTGCACTTTTTGGTTTTGGGTAAATAATTGGTGCGGGGAAAAACAAAAACTTACAGTTATTGGTTATTATTTGGGGTTTATTAAATTAAATTAAAACTCAGGGCGATTATTGCAAAATATTGAGGGCTCTTAATCAAAAAACTACCCATATAAATGAGGTTTTAAACGTTTTGATTGGGCTTGATGCCACCCAAGAATGTAATTAATTTCAAGCCATTTGAGCCAATTGAATGATAAATTACGAAATCAATCAGGCTGGTTACTACGGTATTTATAGTAACAGATTGCCAAAGTTCAGACAAAAGAAGATTTTGGCTTAAATTTAAAAAAAATGCTAACAAAAATTTGGGATCAAGACGGCATGGACATAGCCAAATTCTTTATTTCAATGGCGGTATGAAGCGTCGTTTAATTAATGGCCTTAGCTAATGGGGCACATTGTTCAATTCCAGCCAAATGATTTTGACTTTTGGATTTTGGATGAACCAACCGCACGGGGTCGATTATTGAGATTCGCCAGTTCTATGGTGGTCCGTATTAAATTTAAAAAGAGCTTTAATAGTTCTGGCGTGGACTGTTATTTCTAACCAATCACTTTATCTAGAAGAAGACAGCCACAGCCCTTGTGTCCGCCAATATTGGCAATTATTAATTGAAGGCATTCGGTGGATTGAGCAAAACTAGCATGTAAGAAAATTGTTAAGCATAAAGATATGCGCATCAAGTTTTGATTTTTATGAAAGTTCAATAGTGTTGCCAAATAGAATTGAAACAAAACGCAATTTAGCTAAGTAAAAGATTTGGATGATTATTTTCTTTATTTACAAGTTGTGTTAGGAATCTGATTACCAAAATTATTAACTGATTGCCTTGCAAGAAAGCCTATTCTTAAAACAAATGGCCATTAAATATTGATCATATTCGTAACGCACAAAATCGTTTAGAATAAATACTATTTTTTACGCTTAAGAAATGGAGGAGTATAACAGGTATGTGGATTTTTTATTAAAATCTATTGTTATTTAAAGAGATTTTGCGATTTTTTACGTATCTGGACGCAAATCTATTTCATGCCACCAATTCGATTAACCAACCTTTACTTTACCTTATTCAGATTTTTGAGGTTGGGTTTGATGGGCTGAGCATTTATTGGCTCAATGCAAAGGTGTGGTTTATTAGTTTATTTTATTTTTTTATTCATCGGTATTTATTTTAATGGACAGTTGATTACCAGTTCTTATTCCAAACACATGTCTTCCATTTTTCTTTTTTGGCAAAAATTTAAACCACAGTATTGAGGGGGAAATATTGGGTATCGCCAAAACGCCATATTGGGTAATTTTATTAGGTTATGTTTTGTTTTCTGGCGGTCGTCCCCCCCCCCCGCCCGGCCCCGTGGTTTTGATTGCCTTCCCCCCCCGGCATTGGGGCCCCCAATTTTTTTCCCCCACGAGGTTTTATTTTTAACGTTTATTTTTTATTGACTTTGAAATTTATTCAATTTCAATTTTTAATTAGAATTTAATGTTTTATTTATTAAACTGCAATTTTGTTTTCTTTAGCAGGCTTTATAAATGCAGTGTTTGCAAAAAATCATTTGATGATACTTTTTCTATCTTTCAAAGGTTTTATTTTTGACTGCCGATGATCTACCTTGGGGAGGGAGGTTTATTTTTAGTGTTGAAATTTTGCCAGTAATTTTCGGATAAAAATGTTAGTCATTTCAATCCAATTGTTTATCATATGATTGATTAGTTTTAGATCTTCAGGGTTTTTAGGAACTAGTAACTTCTGATTCTTTTGATATCAATTTTGGGCTCTTAATTGATCATAATTAACTTATGCTTTGGACCAATATTTGCTTATTTATTTCTTTACTTTAAAAAAATGCGTAAATTATAAATGACGTAACGTAACTTATTTTAATAGAATTAAAAATTACTAAAACAAAAAAATAAAATACATTCTATATTAATGAGTAATTATTAACTTAGTTAAAAATAAAATCAAAATTTTCATTTTAAAGCTATTTCTTTTTCCTTGCTTTTTTTATTTTCTTTCTTTTTTTAGAAAAGCATCTACTTCTATTTCATTTGTCTATTGTCTTTTATTATTTTTTTTTTTAATTTTTCTTTATTTGGACTTTTTTGGACAATTTTTTTATGTTGTTCGCTTAGTTCGTTTTTTTTGAATTTTTGCGATTTTTATCAAACAGCTTTTTGAGCTTTTTTTTAGTTTGCAATTAATGCTTCTATTTCTGCTTTTTTATGCCCAATTTCCCTAAAGCGACTTTAAGTTGGTTTTCTTATATTTGACATTTATGTTAATTTGCTTATTTTCCTTTATTTTATTAATTAAATTGTTATTTTTACTTCCAATAATTTTTTTATCAGGGGATTCAAAATTAAAATTTTAGTATCTTGTTTTATTCTGGTAATCTATGGT
>JAQRGA010001871.1:0-12913 GCA_029237695.1 Conchocele bisecta
TGTAATGCGCGTTATAATTACTGAATTAGCGAGCCACTTCTGTTGGTTGAAAAGATGGCGAGTGTCCTACCTTGTAGATATTTAATATCAGATTGAAATTGGGTATTATTTAAAGAGCGTTTAGTCGTTCATACCACAAAGTGCCTGTCACAAATTCCACCAACTCTAACGATGACGCAGGGGCGTAGGAACAGGTCCGGTAGGCCCGGCGACTGCCGGAGCAGAGACTTTTGACATATTAGGAATTCATATAGTATCCGAAGAATTACTGAAGAAAATGGGCTAAAAAAGGAGATTCATCCTTTCTTCAGACCCCAGAAAGCATCATAGAGGTATCATAGAGGTATATACATATACGTATAAACAAACGGAATGTACATATTTTTTTCAGTATGTTTTCTCATTTCTCATCGGAATTGTATTTTGTTACCACTCAGTTGAACCGTCTCGGCGAGACGGTTCAACTGAGTGGTAAACACTGTAGGTGTGTAGCGGGGGCACCCACTAGATTCGCCGGACCAATCTTATGATGCTTCGGTGCTCCCGTGACGATGCCCCGGAATACTTCCAAGGGAAGTTACTCGTGATTGTCCAAATTCGATAACATGTGAGACAATCCGTGACGAAACGAAATTTATAGCAAATGCGGAATTCTAAGCCGCATTTTCTCTGAACATTTCGTGAAAGGTACACGCCCAATCAGTAGGCACAAACTGTTCTTTATAAGAATTAAATAAGTATATAATTGTGTCACTATTCCACCAGTTCCCGCTCTATAAAGATATGCTCATTTAGTAGTGTTTATTTTAATGATAGTGACGCTCGGTGGTATCATGCTATTTTCAGACGCAAATGAAGCATGGCTTTTTAAATTATTGATAATAATTAAATACGTCACCTGAAAAAATAATATTTTTCGACAGATTATAAAGTATGATCATTGCTGATCAAAAACTAAATACAGAGAATAAATAGCAATGTCCGTTAACATTTTCAGGAAACACGGTTAGTGCCCCTGATATCAGTGTGGAAATTTACGTCTGATATGAAATTGAATATTGCACATATTTCTTAAGTACGAACTCACATGGCGTGTCCCAATTATAAGACTGGCTTACAAACAGCGCCGTGTCATAAACTCCCGGCGGGTTCAGTTACAGGTGTTTGAACAGATGGTCAGTATGTTCGTGTCTTATGAGTATTTTGGTGAATTTTGGGTAGATTTGGGTGGATTTCGTTGGGTTTGGTTTATTTACATAGTTTTGTGGAACTGCTAATGCTCAATCATTACACACGACATAAATGGTCAATTGTCGACACATTCAGACCGATGATATACATTTTCAACCCAAAACTCCAAATTCGGGTTCTATCTATTCAGGGGACATGTATTAATCTACTGAGGCCGATATAATACTTGAAATGCATTTGTCTGTTCCTACATTTAAGAAATTAAAATCCGTACAATTGCGATATTTTCTAGCGAGCACTGAAAGCTGAGATTGCACGCGGGGCATGCCATTTGAATGGATAGCCATTTCCCGCGGTGTGTCAAAATCCACAAGGACATCCCTGGTTATTGGATGTCAGTGAATAAGACGCGATGTAAACAGTGTACACGTCTATGTAAGGGTAAGGATAGGTAACCAACTTTTCCGCTTTTTGAGAGCTCGACCATCTATCCGAGAATAGTTGACGTTTTTCAGACGAAATATAAATGTTGACTTACATTGGCGATTCAGGTGCAGTACGTTAATCTAAACAAACAATGTGAGACAGGTTTTATTGTTATCGGTTAACAAATAATGGTTTATTGGTTAAAAACGTTTGCATGTAGAAGTTCTGTTTCACACCTTTGTAAATTACCGTAATCGATTCAGGGGACATATCAATCTACTGATGCCGATAGAATACGTGAACTGCAGTTATCTGTTGCTACATCTAAGACATTCAAATCCATACAATAGCGACATTTTTTCTAGCGAGCCATGCGAGATTTTCTAGCGGAGATTACACGCGTTGCACGCCATTTGATTGGATAGCCATTTCCCACGATGTGTCAAAATCCACAACGACATCTCTCGTTATTGGATGTCAGCCAATAAGAGTCGCGATGTAAAAAGGTTTACACGTCTATGTAAGGATATGTACCCAAAATTTCCGATTTTTGAGAGCTCGACCATCTATCCGAGAATAGTTGACGTTTTTCAGACGAAATATAAACAGGTCCAGTACATTAATCTAAACAAACAATGTGAGACAGGTTGTATTGTTGTCGGTTCACAAATAATGGTTTTATGGGTTAAAAACGTACGCATGTAGAAGCTATGTTTCACACCTTTGTAAATTACCGTACACATATATACGTGAACTAACTCGCGGGAGGTGATGTAAATTATATATTCGTAACAATGCACCCACACCACCAGATATACCGAAATAACCCATGAAACACCGAAATATGAACCGATCTTTAAGGACGGATTCATTCCTCAGTACAGTCCATAAGTATCGGCGTGTTTTCTCTCTGTAAAGTCCATAAGTATCGGCGGGTTCAGTCTCTGAGGGGCCGTTTCACTAAACTTCGTACGACTAAAATGTTCGTAAGTGCAAAATTATGATAGTCTGTAAATTCCACATTAACAATGTTTTCTTGTAAACAATTAGTGGATTTACATTTATTGAGCATTGGCTGCATATGCAGCCTATGCTCAATAAATGTAAATCCATCAATTGAAATTTCCAGACGATCCTAAATTTGCACTTACGAACATTTTAGTCGTACGAAGTTTAGTGAAACGGCCCCTGGGTGCATAAACTCCCGGCGAGTTCAGTCCCTGTACAGGCCATATACGGAGCAGGTGCAGATGAAGTCGGGAGCCGTGTACGTGTACGATGCGAAGTTGTCTTTCTTGTTGCAAAATTTGGTATTGGCAGACTCGTAGTGTTAACGGCTGGAACATGGTCATAATTAAAAGGAGGAAACCACAGTATTGATGAAATATATGATTTACTTGAGACCTCATTGGCGCCGCCATTAATGCAGTGTAAACAATAGACCACGTGATCCCATACCCTGAATAGAGAGAAATGTACGACGCTATTGTGCTGAGAATAAAATTCGGAAGGTCTGTTTGTGTACCGGGGTCCCTTATTTGGTGAACGGCATACATGTAGCTGGCGGGCTGCACTATTGCATACTAGTAAATACTCCACCATATAGAGAATAGTAGGTTAGTGTCGTGAACATGGTGAATGGGGAAACATATCTGCCGAGCCCATCCCGTTTCCGTGCCGTGCCAGATAGTTTTCCCATTCACGGTACTAACCTACTATTCTAGTTATCCCGTCAACACTACAAATATCTTTAAAATGCAAACAAATAACCCCAGACGCATCCTCAAAATCGGAGAATCGACTAGTATGACAACCGCATATGACCCTCATACGCAGTGATTCGTTCGTATTGGCAGGATATCAAACATGTTTCACGGCACCATGTTTCACGGCACATACGCACTGTGTTAACGGGATAATATAATATTCACGTCCGTTACCTGATTCCTGACGAATTCCCATTCAACTATGTGCAGAAGATACTGAACAAACGCATTTTCGTCTAGTAACCGGCGAAATGAATTTGCGCCGGTTACGAGACGAAAATTGCGTTTATGCGATAGCTCTAGGTCGCACTGAGTGGCATCTCGTCCGGAATCGGTGTATTTTTCGACGTGAAACATTTTACGCCAGCGCGGAATGCAAAACCAGTGGAATTTTTGCTGAGTAAAACTTACAGAAAGCACATTTGGGTACAGCGATCCCGTATTTCGCAAACGACGTAGCAGGCGAACTGCACCACGAATAAACGCTCCCAACTGTGATTGTTATTAGCGATCTATATAGATCGGCTATATATTGGTTATCCATTGGTTTGTGTAAAAAGTTTGTAACCACCCTACCCTTTTCTCCTATATTCGGTAATCTACAAACGCGAAATTTGTTGTATCACTTCCAAACTGCATCAACCGGATAATTTTCCATTGAACTTTAAATACAGCGAAATAACACAATTTGGCTATAAATAAAAGTTTTAACTACAAGCGTTCGGTAATTTGATTATAGATAAACGTTTTCAAAATAACTACAAGAGTTCGGTAAACTAAAGTTAGGCGGTTTGCCTTCTATTCAATTTGTACAAATAGGAGCTTGCGTCTATTTTTAGATGGCACTCGCGTGCTGTCACAGAATCGACAAACACACAGTGACTACAACTTTATGTATTGCGGCGTGTAATCTGTAGATACATAGAGCATACAGTACAGGTTTTACGCTGGAATATTTCGCAACATAATGGTGACAACAAAACATTGCTGCTATGGCGATTCACGAACCCTGAAACCCGGTGAAGACCAATACTTTATTGGATGGATTTAGGAACGGGTTTGCAAAACCTGCACAAAATCGCATCATTTGCAAGAAGATACAACCATTAGATACAGGTAATTTGTTTTGCAAAGTACATTTGAGTATAAATACCGCCGAGAATATACGCTACAAACTGTTAATTAACAATATACGAGTGTGGGGATTGTCCCTGCAGTATATTTATACTGTACCGAGAGAAAAGTGGAGCCATTACGGCCCTTAGATGCCAGATGTTAACATCAACATTATTTTATGTAATGTTGGCTTATCTTTAGCGTTGTTACGTTTAACGGCGCTACAGTGGGGGATTTACAATATCCATTCAACACTGAAACTACCATTTGCTGATATGGTGGCAGGTTCCCTTACCACACCAACATCACTTGGCCCAATATATATAACGGAATCTACTTATTTTGCTAAAATATACCAGCATATAGAGAAATTATTAAAGGTACATGCCCACGCAGTAGGCACAACATGTTCTTTATAGGAATTAAATAAGAGTATAATAATTATTATGTCACTATTCCACCAGTTCTAAACATTACGAGTGCCCGCTATACAAATATAATCATTTATTAATTATCAATTTACTGTTAGCGACGCGCGGCGGTAACAGTCTATTTTGATAATGTGCGACGACTATCACATCACGGCTTGCGGTGCGCATGCGCAGTATACTACGCGCGCCAGTAGGCTTCCCAATATGTCGAAACGTCCAGGACGGAAATTGTATGAAACGGCGTCGGTCAAAAAAAGGCAAAATGTCTGAGGGACAGGCAGTACAGAGAGAGAGTGGTTAATATTGGCGACCAGATCACCAAATGGAAAGAGTTACGTGGAGATTTAGATTTGGACTCGAACAGAGATTTTTATTCTCAACTTCCGATACTTCACTGCGCATGTCAAAGATGTGATATGATTGACCGCGTCACGTGACGCGTATTCGTAAAAATAGCACTTGGTCTGAAAATACCCTTTCTGGTCGCGGCATATAAAAGCGATTTAACACCAATTAACACCGCGCCGTAATTAAAAATAACTCGTTCGTGGTTAGACAAATGGCTCATATAAGGCATGACAAAAAATGAAAAGTAGTAGTACAGTGTAACCTGCTGCGTGGGCATGTACCTTTAACACATAATAATGTGTTATAAACTTGTGGCTAGTTCATTTACATTTGACTACCATAAGTATTGCTATGATCAGATATTAATGATAGCTAAATATAACTGGGAGAATTTGGTTGGGGAGGAAATCAAGACTTCTCTCACTTTTCCCTGACATTCCGTAACTACTAAAATGTGGATATATATTAAACCCTGATTTGATCGGCTAATAACATCATGCTCTGCATGACTTTTCATTATATTATTCACGCCCGTTAGGGAAAGTATCAGTTATTGTAGTGTTTATAGGTGAACATGTTCTGCGTTCGGCTCGATGTCATGACATCTCGAAGTTTCGGGGCGCTACTAGAAATAAAAGTGCTACCCCGCTCCATACCTCTCCTCTCGCGAGGGTCGCAATTTAACCCCATCTCTTTCATGTAATGCATGGAAGAGTGCTTTTTGCAATCGGTTATCCAGCGTGTTTGATATGTAGCGATGTAAAACTGTCAAAGCTGTATCAATAAATTATTAATTAAGAACATACACATGCAGAAATTGGTTATTTTACTGTGCCAATGTGTTTATCTGACATTTACATGTATATCTTGTAAATTTGAAAGCTTCATTTCGTTGTGTTGAATGTTGAACAACAACTAGAGGAAAGATGGCTTCCATGGGGAAATGATTCCCATGTTCTATTATTTTTGGCAATTTACTAGTTCTACATAACATATCGGAGGCGAATTATTATAGCTAGGGCGCTACCAGCTTCGTGAAACATCCTAACGTCGGTTTAGCTAAGCTAATATACATCAGGGCCAGATTGGTCTTTAACCGTTCGTTAAGCCAACAGAGGTTGACCATGCATTTAACAGTGCGTTAAGTTAACAGAGTCAGTTAAGGTAGACGTACCCTTCTTATGGCCCCATGTAAAGTCAATGGAAATCTAATAAAAGAAAAACTTCTAATAAAACAATAGCGACTGACATAAATAAACCATGTGAATGTGATCTGTAAGTGTTTATGTAGATACCGCTACCAATAAAAATACACACACCCCTGTAAAATGCAAATAATATATCAAGTTAGATGTATGACATGGACATTTCATCTCTATACAGGGGCGCGTTTCACTAAACTTCGTACGACTAATATGTTCGTAAGTGCACAATTATTATAGTCTGTAAACTTCACATTAACAATCGCTGGATTTAAATTTATTGAGCATAGGCTGCATATGCTCAATAAATGTAAATACATCAGTTGAAATTTCCAGATGATCCTAAATGTGCACTTACGAACATGTTAGTCGTACTAAGTTTTGTGAAACGTCCCCCAGGTGTGTAGAAGCTAAAGTATACATGTAAAACACAAAACTATGCTTCTTATTGTTTAACTATCGAATATGGTGTGATTTCTCTGCTGGCAGCATCTGAATAAAGTCGTATTACTCACATGTAATTAGTATATGGTTTATTGGTGCAAGTAGTACTTGTTTTACGAGTAGTTGTTTTCATTAGATTTCCATATACTGTATATGGGGCCACAAGAAAGGCACAGCCACTATAGCCTAATAGTGTACGGACATGCGTAGGTGGGTAACGTTTTTCAAATGAGCCATTTATTGGGTTCTAGGTCCGATTCTTCCACTTGTGGGCACAGTAACCTTAAGCCAACAGTGGCGTTGGGCAAGTATTTAACAGTCCGTTAATTTAAACTAAGGAACGTGACGTCAGACAAATCCCAGCAATTCAAGCGCCGAAATACCAGCAGTCAATACTCACCTTGTCCCGAGTCTCATCCGTCAGTCCCTGACGACAGACAAACACAGTTTCGGGTTGTACGTCAGTACCGCCAAATTCTCCTCTATAACGGATTTCGTGATTCGCTCCACGGCAGCCGAGTTGAATTTCTTCTTAGGCTCCATGCGATAGGTCGGCTACTTCTCGTGATGCGCGGTGGACGAACTTCCCAGATTTCCAAACTCTTTCTTCATGAACTTTGACGATAGACGCTTAGAAAAGCGTTTAGCAAACAGATTGCTGTTGAACGACGGGCCGGCCGTGCTGACGCGTTTCATAGCGAATGTGTTGCCGACGTGTCCTAGGTTTGCGTTGCCGACGGCAGAAATGTTCTCGTTTGTGTCCGAGTGGTGTTGTCCAGCAGACGACATGCGCTTCCATAGCGACATGTTGACCTTCGGCGAGTGGCCGGGTGTTACCGGGGATACCCAGTTGTTGGCGGCTGGCTGGTTGGCGGCTGCCGGCGGATGGTTGGCAACATGGTTGGCGGCCGGATGGTTGGCGGCTGACGGCGGATGGTTGGCGACTGTGCGATCGCTCGTCTCTGATTGGACGGTTGGTCCACTCGTGGATGGTCGTTTCCACATCGACATCCCGTGCTCTACTGTATGTGTTTATTTAAAACAATAACTCACCTGTAGTTGCGGATACGTAGTACGGAGCCCCGCAGGGGACAAGGATTTTTTTAATTAATTCTTTCCCATGAAATAAAAATTCGTTCCCTCAATTTAACAATTAATCGATATAACAATTCGTTCCCACGAAATGACAATTCGTTCCCTCGATTTAATAACTCGTTCCCTCGAATTGACAATTCGTTCCCACGATATCACAATTCGTGGCGCGCCATTTGATTGGACAGCCATTTCCCGCGACAGCCACCCGTCACGCTATTATTATATGTCAAACAATGAGCATCGCGATGTAAATAGGATGTGTAGCTTTTTTTCAGACGATATATAAATGTTTGAGTTGCATTGGCGGTTCAGGTCTATTTCTTTAATTTAAACAAACAATTTGGAACCGGTTTTATTGTTATCGGTTAACAAAACGTACGCGGGTGGAAGCTCTGTATCTCACCTTGTAAATTCATACGTATACGTGTAACTCGCGGGAGGTGACGTACATTGTATGTTGGTAACAATGCAGCCAAACCACCAGAGATACCGAAATAACCCAGAAAACACCGAGAGATGAACCGTTCTTCAAGAATCTGTCGTCTTAACTTCATTTTCTGACGGTTGGATTGGTTGCAAAATTGACATATCAAAATCCAGTCCAGTTACTTAGGGGTGAAAGGGTTAAACAATGTTTTATCAAAGTCGGTTAATGTGGTATGAGAGGCAAAAACTATACTGTTAAACACTTAATTAATGTTTCTTTCCTGAGTGACACATCATGGTTTCTTTCCTGAACAGAACAGAACAGAACAAATCGTTTATTTTCGCAATAGAGTTTCAGTCCACACGCAGGTGGAATAAGAAACAAACAAGGCATGTATGATAAGTACTAAGCATGGTGACGTATATAAAGCTCATGTAGGCAGGCGATGTGCCACGACGAGATGGGGTCCACAGACTACTAAAATTAATTAACATTAATAAATTGATAATCAATGAGAAATTTTCAAACAATTATCAATTTACTCAGCCTGACATATGTGAATACGGGTTATTACTATTATTATAATAATAATAATCCGACCCAAAACACCTGTCGTGCACGTGATCAGTGGTGATACAGTCCGGGCTGCACAGATGTTAGTCAGCGCTGGATCAGCACAGGCCACGAATGCACGTGAATGTTTTTTCTTTCTTTTAAATGAACAAATTCCAAGCACCAGCTCCATTTAATAGAATTCATGGTATAATAATCACGGCCCCCATGTCCTCGTGGTACACCATACCCGCCCCGAGAAAGCTTTGTCACATACATGTAGGTGAAAAAAGTGGCAAGTGAACCAGCATGTAGATATCTATTTACTATAAATAGCATGTGTCTACCAAATACAGCTTACTGTTTAGAGATGCATAATAAAGTAACCTTTATTTATCAAATAAGATTTATAGTTAGTGCATGACCCACAGTGTGAGCTGTGCAAAGAGATAAATTGGGAAGCGCAAAATTGGAAAGCGCGAAATTTCACACTCAAAATAAATACGCAGTAGGCCTATTTCGACCAAATCGAGGTCACTAGTGTGATTTGACATTCAATGACCCAGAGCCGACACGTGTGGTGTGTTCTTGCTGCTGATTGGTTCACAAGTCCACTATAATAGTAAAATGTAGTACACACTACCATATTTAGCAAATGTATTGTTCCAGGTCAGTGATAGAATTTACACATGTGTACAGATGATTCACCACAGCTGATGGTTGGTCGAGCGTTTGTCCTTGTCCTCGTAATATATTATAATAGTTTATTTATAGCAGGGACCATACATACACTCATTTGTCATAGTATATAGTAAATAGGCCTAATATCATTTGGATGCACAACATATAAGCTTTGTTAAACATTGTTAATACTTTATCAATTAGTAAATGTTTTAGGCAAAAAGAATGTTTCAATCACATAGGAGGGAATGAACTAAAATAATATATATCTATTCTGTCATTACAATCTTCCTTATATTTTTCAGATGTAGCAATGGCAAAGCCATACATGTGTATATCAAAATGTAAGAAGTGGGCTTAGTCCATCTTAAGTCTGGGTGGAAACCTGCCTGTGATCAATAAATGATGGGTGTATCCGAGGGCAAGTACAGTACTCAACCCATAAAGGCAAGAACTGTAGTGGCGTCAGAGACATCAGATACATGTACCATACCAACATTAGTGCACAGCATTCATTTAGAAGCACAATGTTATTTGGAGTGCATCTCAATGGAGCATCAATGAGTATGATAGCAACCGCAGTACCGGCCTGAGTGATACCTATGGTAGGCAGCTGGGGGTCGTTTCACTAAACTTCGTACAACTAAATTGTTCGTAAGTGCAAAATCATATTAACAAGTTTTCTTGTAAATCCATAAATTGAGATTTCCAGACGATCATAAATTTGCACTGACGAACATTTTAGTCGTACGAAGATTAGTGAAACGGGGCCCAGAGGGCCGTTTCACTAAACTTCGTACGACTAAAATGTCATGTAAATAATTATTGGATTTACATGTATTGCGCATAGGCTGCATATGTTCGATACATGTAAATCCATCAATTGAAATGTCCAGACGATCCTAAATTTGCACTTACGAACATTTTAGTCGTACGAAGTTTAGTGAAACGCCCCCTGGTGATTATTTCACTTATTATGCTAATATAAACGGAGATAGCATCTACGAGTGTGACCTTGACCTTGGGGTTAGCGGGGGTATGGTGGTCGTGGATTTGTCACAGCGTGATAGCGAATATCGTACGGAGCCCCGCAGTGGACATGGATTTCTTTTATTAATTCGTTGCCACGAAATAACAATTCGTTCCCCTAAATTTAACAATTCGTTCCGTCGATAAAACAATTCGTTTCCACGGATTCTCACGAAATAACAATTCGTTGCCTCGAATTAACAATTCGTTCCCACGATATAACGATTCTATTCCCACGAAATAATAATTGTTATATCGTGGGAACGAATTGTTATTTTGTGGGAACGAATTGTTAAATTGAGGGAACGAATTGTTAATTCGTGGCAACGAATTGTTAATTCGTGGCAACGAATTGTTAATTCGTGGGAACTAATTGTTAAATTGAGGGAACGAATTGTTCGTGGGAACGAATTGTTATTTCGTGGCAACGAATTAGTAAAAAAGAATTCTACGTCAAATGCGGGGTTGCGTAATATCGAGAGAAAGGCATGTGTGAATTATCAAGAAGTGTGAATGGAAACAGAAATTACAACAAATTTCCATCATTGAACGTTAAATTTATGAATGCACTAAGATTGTGACATTGACCTTGAGGTAGCGGGGGTATGACGGTCGTGGATTTGTCGCATCCTGATAGAGAATCGTTAGAGAAAGGCATGTGTGAAATATCCAAACGTTTAGTGAATGGAAACAGAAATTATAATACATTTCCCTCAATGTTAAGTTTTCAATTTTTTGAAGACGGACCGATTGAAGGCGAGCTAACAAAAGGAATAAAGTCTATATGAGACACGCAATGCGAGTTTGTACCTTCGGACATCTGCGTAATTTCATTAAATATGTTTACAAAATGTAAGATATTATTCATAAAGAAAGTTAAAAACTTTCCGCATGTACTCTGAACATTTTGTCTACTGTTGACACCAGTTACGGAAATTATTGTAAATTCTGTAAACGTATTGCATGAAATTACGCAGATGTCCAAAGGGACAAAATCACATGGCGTGTCTCATATGTCACATCCATGGTTTGAATTCGCTCGTTCTCATTATCCGTCGTTATATTTAATCCCGTTAATCTGGTTGTAATCCAACGGGCCGCGATCTGAGGGAGCGGGTCTTATTGACGGCCATCTGTGCGCACCAGCAGTATGCACATACAGTCTGGTCTGGTATTCACTGTGTTATATGTTGGCTGTGACTGGAGAAATGGGGATTATCACATGAAAACCTTGCTATCCGAGTTGTACCCCATTCCATAAATGTGACATGACACACGTGTAATAACACCTGCAGCGAATGGATTGATTGGCCGCATCACCCTAATTACGTATTCGTAGTTGCGCCAACGTACTGTGAAATGAATACAAGAACGCCACCAACGGCATGTAAACGTCCTGGTGCCATTACTAAACCATTTTGTATCTCCTAATTATGAGATACTAACTCCTAATTAGGAGATATTAATTAGGAGATAGTAAGTCCTAATTATGAGTTACTATCTCCTAATTAGGACTTAGTAAGTCCTAATTAGGACTTAGTATCTCCTAATTAGGACTTAATATCTCATAATTAGGAAATACATGTATATATATTTTAGCATTGGCATCATTTAAACAGCCATATTGATATGGTAAAGAAGTTATAGGAGAATAGAGGAATGAGTTTACATCTATTGAAATATGGATGATGGCAACCATGTAAAAGAAGTTTCAAATGAATCCCTCTTACGGTAAAAATATGTTATAGCAGAATTAAGCTATTGAACTAGAACTTATTTGACATTGACCTTGGTCATTGTGGTGGCGGAGCATTGGTGGGACCGGGAATTAAAATATGATTGATGAGGTTAGGGTTAGTTTGAAGCCAAGTACACTATGCTGTTACTGTCCAATCAGTGACATAAACAAAGTGATAATGCACTGCTAAGGCTATGGAACAGTTGATTAAATGTGAATGTCGGCTATGATGCTCTGGTAACTGTTGTTGCTACTGAAACTAATTACAGTGCATCGATCATTACAAGTGTGATGTTAATTGATATAATATCACCGTCCACCGGCATCACCACATGTATTGCAATCTGTTGATGTTCGACATTTGCTGCCTTGTATTGTATGTTTGGTTTCTTTTTTAGACAATGCACATAGGGAATTATCAGTGTTAGCGAACAAGTGCACTATATGTTCTGACTGTGTAATTGCAT
>JAQRGA010001872.1:0-10104 GCA_029237695.1 Conchocele bisecta
TTGGACGAATGCTATGCTGTCTAGGTCTAGTACAGCTGTGACGCTGTGCATACGGTCTGTCAACTTGTTCTAACTCCTATCGAAACCCGGCTTAACAACAGCTGCTATTATATACACCAAGTTAACTATATATATATCTCCGATATAGTTTCCAGCGAACCTGTAGCTATACCAATCTACCAGCTCCCAGTTAAGTCACAGCTAGCCCTCTGAGAAGGCGACTTCCGGTATTCCTTTTAATACATTTCGCTTGTCCCTAGTATACATCTGTAGCAGTGTCTCTCTCGCTTGCTAATGACAGACTCCCCAATATGCGACGACTCTGTGTTTATACACAGATGATACAGCGCGGACCCGGCACGTGTGTACCACTTCCCTAAACTTTGCCGAGTAAAGATTGTTTACAAGTTACAAGGCACGTTTCTATGTTCGTGTTGTGAATTTATTGTTTATTGGGGTATGCAGCCAACAAATAAACGCGGGGCTTTGTTCCAAAAGGCCAGAACGCAGGAAATGTGATGTAGATTTTAAAAAAATCCGGGGAGGGGGATGCCCCCGGACACCCCTAGCGCTATCTCGAGCTCCGCTCAGTCTACGAACGAGCTACGCTCAGTCTACGAACGAGCTGCTCGTTCGATAATATAGTCAAGTATTGCAAAATAGTTACGCGCCCCCCCCCCCCCCCCCCCCCCCCAACCCGAAATCCTGGATACGCGCCTGATAAATACATATAAAATCAAAGGACTGAAAGTCCTGAAATCCTTCGCAGTACGTGCTCAACCATTTTTAGTTAATATTTCACACAAAAAAATCATATATACTCCATTTAAAATCAATATATTCGTCGAATCCGTATACATTATCAATGCTGCAAAAACAATATTTATCGAGACAGAGTATTTGGGCAGTGTATCAGTAGCCTATTTCATCAACATTACAAAGTATACTTTACTAGCAAAGTATACTTTGAGGGAGTAATCATTTAATTTTCCTGAAATGCATTATTTCATATAGAACTAACAAATGCATGTATTTCATGATTAAAAGTATGCAGAATTATTATACTGAATTTATTACATTATCACAGCCATAATGGCTGTGATAATGTAATAAATTCAGTATAATAAAAATTAATAAATTTATCATAAAATTGAAAATTTCTCCCTCAAAGTATACTTTGCTACTAAAGTATACTTTGCAATGTTGATGAAATAGGCTACAGAGCATTAACGGCCAAGAAAATGGAACTGACGAAGCTTGGGAAGGGAAATAAACCTAAAAAGTGCATGAACATTACACCTGAAGAAGAAGAGAAAATGTATTCATCTGGGTCTTTAGGTACAAGTACACCAAAAAGCCTTCAATTCACGATAGTTTACTATTTCGGAAAATTGTTCGGTCTGCGTGGACGAGATGAAGCAAGACAATTGAAATTCGGTGATATAGGGATGAAAACGACATCCAATGGGGAAAAGTTTCTCGAGTTCAATGAGAGGGCAAGCAAGACCAGGGATGGGGCGAATCTGTCGAATACACGAGAGACCACACCGAAGATATTTGCAACAGACAACACCAGGTATGTTTGCTGGCCTTGTAAGCGCAAAACTTGTTTGAGTCGTGAGATATTGTCGATAGAAAATTGAATAACTTGAAAACTATCACGGTTGTCATGACGATACTTGGAGAATCGATCAAATGTTCACGAGCGTAATGTTAATCGATCCTCAATATATCAGCATTCAAATATAAATATTTGTTTAGTTATACATTTTTTATTAATTCAAATATCTCGAGACACAATAAAGTTAGGTGCATACGAGCGGAGGTCCGATGTATTGTGATCACTACTACTTGTAGTCCATACAAAGTATTTTGCTTTTCATACATTCAGTAAAGAAAGTTTACTACATCATTGTTAATAATATAAATAGGTCTGAATTGGCATGGAAACATCAGCGAATAAAGCTTGTTGCGAACGGTAACTTGCAATCTACTCGTGGACGGTATGGGAGCAAATTGCAAGAGTTACCGCTCGCAAATATATCTGGGCCAGCATGTGAAATAAATATTGTTTATCACTGTATTTTGTTGATATCGACTTAAATCCATAAATACATCTGAAGTTGAATTTGAGATATAATTCTGTGAATACATTGCACTGTGAAATTTGTTGGAAAATTATATTTTTAAATCGATATCGGCCGTCTGGCGTGACAATATATGAGAAACATAACATTTTTTTATGGACCAATATTTCCATTTCAGAGACCGAGTCACCCTGTCAAGATTTTTGAGATCTTCAGAAGTCGCCGACCTTCCGAGATGTTGTTCAGACAACGATTGAAAGGCACAGAAAATGAGCCATGGTATGACATTTATTATGTGAAATAATGCACTATGATTTTTTTTCCATTTTATTATAAATGTTATTTAAACATTATCATATGACACTGAGAATCATTACGGACAAGGCTGAAGATCAAATGAAGTTTCATAGAAAGTGACATTAATATTTAGTTAGAAAAGTAAAAATAGTTATAAATACGACAATTTTTTGATAATTATTATAATTAGTGAAAAATGAGATGTAATTCAGTGTGTCTGAATAGTGATCTTAAAATGATTCTACAGTCTGGTCGATATGCAAAGTTCTCAAAAGTATTTCTTACACATTTTCTCCTAAATATTTATTTTCAGGTATTACCCACGGCCCATGGGAGAGGCTACACTTGACAGTCTGATGAAGAATGCTGCAGAACAAGCTGGAATCTCGCCACGGTTGACAAATCACAGTATTAGAAAGTCAACAGTCACCACTTTATCGAAAGCAGGAGTTCCCCCACAAGAAATAATGAAAATTACGGGACATAAAAATACACAACCCATCACACACTATGACGCCGAACTGTCTATCGGAGAACATCGTCAGATATCAAATATATTACAGTCTGGTCAGAATATCGCCCCACCGAGAACAGTACAACTGTGTAAATTAATCGCCCCACCGAGCACGGCCACTGTATCTGCCCCTAGTAGTGTGAATGTTCTGCCGCTACAGGAGATCGAAAATGTCACCTCGTCAGCGAACACTTTTTCTGCCCAAAATCTATTTCCTGCAACATTCTTGTCTGGCAATACATTCCACGGTTTCGGAAACTTTGAAGCTGTACCAAATCACATCTGAAATTTAAATGTGATAAATGCCAATACAATTTAGTTGTACGAAAATCATCTTATTGTATGCTAGTTGCGAACAGTAACTCTTGCAATCTACTGCCGTACCGTCCGTAGTCTGAGTTACAATTCCAAACATAGGCTTCCTTTGCAGAATAGCGAATCAGATTTTATTCAAACTTTAGCAGCTAATTATTCTGCAGCCTATGAGTGGAATCGCTACTCGATACCACAGGTGATGGGAACAACTAATCTGATAGTCTGTTGTTACTTGTATAATATCTATATATACACCGTCATGTGATTTTTTTTCCCGTCACCTGTGCTCGATACGGATGGTAGAATGCAAGTTACTGTTCGCAACTAATTGTAGGGATATGTATTGTACTGCATATCATGTAATTGGTGTAAAACACACGTATAAATGAGATATGGAGGGTGATGGTGTTTTTTGAGGGATAGTAAGCAGATTTTCAAGGCAAACACAAAATATTGTCTGTATGATCATTTATTGAAGATTTTTTTTCATTTTTGCTTTGTTGGCCAATGGAATTGAAAATGTTGCCGTGAAGTTTACTACCGTAGTACCGATACATGCAATAATTCAATATTGTGTATTATGTTGTTATTTTGTCTTCAGAACAAAATTAAATTCAGCAGTTGTTGAACGTGTCGAAATTATTGACAGTCGATCCGATGCTGATGGATGTGCTTCATATTTTTGCCGGACGATTATATGAAAGTTTTGGGGTATTAACAATATTCATTGATATCGTCGGCAAATAAAACATGTGTTAAATAAACTTACGTGTTTATAAGTATGGCTTTTTATCCAAATTTAACGCCTTTTTCCCGATTTTGTTGTGTCTGTAGTGATGTCAGCCATCTTGGTTGTTCGTGTATTGTATCGATTCAGGTGCGCGAAACGACCTTGTCAATTTGCATAAACTGAAGCCATCACAGGCGCTCGGATTGTTCAACACAAATAATAGAGAGTCGCATTTCATCACACTATCGGATTATTTAATGATTAGGATGCATGTTTTGTTGAACGGGTATATAATAAATAGGTTATTGGATTTGTACGGAAATATATTTCGGCGTACTAGTTCGTTCGGCGGAACCTATAATTATTCAAACTCTAAGAAAACGTTTCCTTTGTGAAGTTTGTCGTACTGTATATGCTGTGTAACGTTATTATAGATTAGTTGATGTTTTAAGTAAAATGGACACTGATTAATAATATCGATGGCTCAAGATGATTATTTAAAGCATGCGGTATTTAACTGTAAAAAAACAATGTTTCTGTTTTAAATCATCATCATTTCGCTGTCCAATGTTGGATTTTATCGAGCCATTGACCTATGACTATGTAAACGATTCTGTAATTTGTCTGCATAAAATGGCGGAAACTACTTTTCATGAGACACGAGGTTGTATCATTGCGCGTGAAAAAAATATACTCAAATTAATACATGTCAGTTTATATATTAAATCAGATAAACATTTTGTAATATAAATGTTGTACAGAAAAATTAACAACACATGTATTACACTACACAATATATAATGTTAGCTCACTATCAGAACTATTTTTCATGGCGTATAACTACATATAAATTACATGTGGAGCGGTCGATCATTGCGCTAAAAATATAACCTTCCTAACAAAATATTTATTATGAAACACGACAGTTAATATTTTATAAAATCACAAACTGTTTTTAAAAATATAACTGTAGCTCAAAAAAAATGTATCTGGCCAAAAATGTGAGTGACACGTTCATAATGCACCGCTCGCTTTGGAACTCTCTCACGTGGCGTAGCTAGAATCATGAAGCATGAAGTACGTTCGTTGGTCGACAATTACTCATTTGCATAAAATATGAGAGGTCCCAAAAACCATATAAGGACTATATCCAAGCAAATATGTTTGGATAAAAATCACAAAGTAGGCTCGACAAAAATCGCCAAAAACATGAGAATGTGGTACGAGTTTTTTTTTTCTTCATTTGTCTTGTTGTACGAGGTTTTTTTCCTGTCGTCTTGTAGTACGAGGTTTTTTTTATGTCGTATGTATCCACAATTGGGACGAAAACATTCACAATCGTACTACCACCTACCCACCCTAATATCCACAATTGGGACAACAACATCCACAATCGTACTACCACCTACCCAGTCCGAGTATCAACAATTGGTACACTAGTATACACAATTGGGATGGTCAAAAATGATATTTTTTCTAAACAATTTGCGAGAATGTCGTATTTTTATCCATTTTTGGGGGTGAGAAATCCACAATTGAGATGCGAGTATCCACAATTGGGACACGATATCCACAATTGCACTGGTAGTACAAAAGACTATGTTTAGGTCCCAATAGTGGATATCCCAACCCAACCTAGTATTCACAATTGTTACACTAATATACACATTTGGGATGGTCAAAAATATCATTTTTTCTAGGCAATTTGCGACAATGTCATATTTTTATCCATTTTTGGGCGTGAGAAATCTACAATTGGGACGCGATATCCACAATTGCACTGGTAGTACAAAAGACGATGTTTTGGTCCCGATAGTGGATATCCCAACCCAACCTAATATCTCCACGATTGGTACACTAGTATACACAGTCGGGACGGTCAAAAATGGTATTTTTTCTAGGCAATTTGCGACAATGTCGTATTTTTATTGTCTCGCCGTGAAAGCGGAAAGCGAGAAATAGGTTTTGCTTTTCCGAAGTTGTCAGCGGCGGCGTCAGCGGCGGCGGTGTCATATCATTCAATGTTAAGTTTTCGTGTTACGGTCATTACTTCAACACATTATCAGCTACAGTCATCAAACTTTATACATATCTTTACTATGATATGTAGATGAATATAGGACTATTCTCGGGGCCCCAGGGTCAAGTTCAATGCCCCAGGGTCGAGGTCAAGGCGGAACAAGGCGAAACATGTGATTCCGCGGAATTCTTGTCCATTTTTGGGCGTGAGAAATCCACAAATGGGACGCGAGTATACACAAATGGGACACGATATACACAATCGGCACTGGTAGTACACAAGACGACGTTTTGGTCCCAATAGTGGATACCCCAACCAAACCTAGTATCCACAATTGGTACACTAGTATACACAATTGGGACAGACGCAAAGTGCCTTTTTTTCTAGACAATGTCGTATTTTTATCCACAAATGGGCGTGAGAAATCCACAATTGGAACGCGAGTATGCACAATTGGGACATGATATCCACAATTGGCACTGGTAGTACAAAAGACGACGTTTTGGTCTCAATAGTGGATGGGGGTTCTAGACCATTCTGCATGGCGTCACAATTTTTTGGAGGATTCCCCCACCCAACCTCGCCACCTCGTCTCGCCACCTCACCACCTCGTCTCGCCTCGGCACATCCACAATCGGACGCCCATTTGAAGATATGGGACCCCATTGGTATAGACCACAACTATCCATGCCATACAAGGAATTCGAGACATGCGGCAAGGGATTCGACAAGCCCACAAATCTTCGAAGACACATGGGGCGCAAGAACCCGTGCAGACCTCCCACGAGAGAGTGTCCCGGATGTGGAGGGACGTTCGCCACTTACAAGACTCTATGGCAACATCGCTCGAACAGGTGTCCCGAGTGCCCGGAGGATAGAACCACGGAGGGTGGCAAGAAGAAGGCTGCGACCAGGAAGAGGATCCTGGTACTGGAGAGGAGGGTGGTAGAGTTGGAGGAGGTGACTAGACTACGGGATGTAAAACCTCGCAAGGGGCGAGACACGAGAACGTCGTCGACGACGTCGAGATCGATTTGACAGAAAAAAAAATAGGGGAACCCCCTTTTTTCCCCAAGAGGCTTGCAAGAGGGTTTCGACAAGTGTTTGCAAGTGTGTTTCTAGTTCCGATTCCGAAAACGAGGGAGTCTCTTCCGGTTCGGGCTTTTTGTCCTCCACCCCATTCGGGGCCAAAAGTCTATCGAGGGTTGCATCCCTATCATTATCGTCTCGCATATGCTTCTCTAGTACTCTTTCGAGAATATCTTCCTTTGAGTTTCTTTCAAGCGAGGGGGTTCCCCAACTTCCACACTAGGGGGTTC
Organism: Conchocele bisecta; assembly: GCA_029237695.1. Classification (NCBI taxonomy): domain Eukaryota; kingdom Metazoa; phylum Mollusca; class Bivalvia; order Lucinida; family Thyasiridae; genus Conchocele; species Conchocele bisecta. Next base: position 7,283 of record JAQRGA010001872.1, read on the forward strand.
CCCTTTTACCACTCCGTAGTACTACACGGTTGTCTCTTAAAGGTCCAGAGGCGGTTGTCTCCCTTCGCTATCGGAGGTTTCCCTTGGCCCAGAGGCGATTTTCTCCCTTCGCTATTGGGGGTGGGGGGGGGGTGGGGGGTGTTCCCCTTGGCCCAGAGGCGGTTGTCTCCCCTAGAATATCCGATTGCCCGAGTGACCGGGCCTGGTTTTGCCGGCCCCACCGAGTTCCCACGGATCTACTAGAAGATGTATCTCCCAACTCGTTGGAGAATCGACGAGCCTGTCCGACATGGAGAGACGCCTGGAGAGACGGTTCGACGCGCTGGAATACAGGCTGTTGGACGTGATTTCCGGCGATGCCTGCACGATCGATTCCGAGTGTTCGAAGAAGTCGGGTTGGGAGGTACACGACATCTGGAGAACCGTAGAGAATACAAAGTGGTGGATGGGGTTCTCTGTGGCGGTATACACGGTCTGCAGACTTCCTTTGCCATTCCCGACTCTAGAGGCCCGTATACTTACCGCCTCTGGGCCAATGGGAACACCCCGAAAGCGGAGGGAGACAACCGCCTCTGGACCTTTCGGAGAATGTAGTAGGGAGACAACCGTGTAGTACTACAGAGTGGAAAAAGGGAAACCCCCTAGTGTGGAAGTAGGGGAACCCCCTCGCGTAGAAGAAACCAAAAGAAGATATTTTCGACAGAGCACTAGAGCAGCATATGCGAGACGATAGAGATAGGGATGCAGCCCTCCATAGACTTTGACACGAATGGGGTGAGGACAAAAAGCCGGAACCGGAATAGGCTCCATTGTTTTCGGAATCGGAACTAGAAACGCACTTGCAAGCACGTGTCGAAACCCTCTTGCAAGTCTCGCGGGGAAAAAAGGGGGTTCCCCTATTTTTGTTTGGAAAGAAAAGTATTTCTATATTTTTTGTTGGAAAAGTGGGGAATCCCCTCTCTCTCTTTCTACAGACCGAGATCTGTCCATTCGATCTCGACGTCGTCGTCGTCGTCGACGTTCCTTTGTCTCGCTCCCTTGCGAGGTTTAACATCCCGTATTCTAGCCACCTCCTCCTCCAACTCTACCACCCACCTCTCCAGTACCAGGATCCTCTTCCTGATCGCAGCATTCTTGCCACCCTCTGTGGTTCTATCCCCCGAGCCCTCCGGACACCTGTTCGAGCGATGTTGCCATAGAGTCTTGTAGGTGGCGAACTTCCCTCCACATCCGGGACACTCTCTCATGGGAAGTCTGCATGAGTTCTTGCGCCCCATGTGTCTTCGAAGATTTGTGCATTGGCTTGTCGAATCCCTCGCCGCATGTCTCGCATTCTTTGTATGTCATGGCTAGTTGTGGTTATCTTCAAATGGGCATCCGATTGTGGATGTGCCGAGGCGAGGCGAGGTGGCGAGACGAGGCGAGGTTGCGAGGTTGGGTGGGCCAATCCTCCAAAACATTGTGACGCCATGCAGAATGGTCTAGAACCACCATCCACTATTGAGACCAAAAACGTCGTATTTTGTACTACCAGTGCCAATTGTGGATAGCATGCCCCAATTGTGTATACTCGTGTCCCAATTGTGGATTTCTCACGCCCATTTGTGGATAAAAATACGACATTGTCGCTAATTGCCTAGAAAAAAAGTCACTTTGCGTCCGTCCCAATTGTGTATACTAGTGTACCAATTGTGGATACTAGGTTGGGTTGGGGTATCCACTATTGTGACCAAAACGTCGTATTTTGTACTACCAGTGCCAATTGTGTATATCGTGTCCCAATTGTGTATACTCGCGTCACATTTGTGGATTTTTCACGCCCAAAAATGGATAAAAATACGACATTGTCGCAAATTGTCTAAACAAACACAAGTTTTGACCATCCCAATTGTGTATACTAGTGTACCAATTGTGGATACTCGGACTGGGTAGGTGGTAGTACGATTGTGGATGTTTTCGTCCCAATTGTGGATACTAGGGTGGGTAGGTGGTAATACGATTGTGAATGTTTTCGTCCCAATTGTGGATACATACGACAGAAAAAAAATGTGTACTACAAGACGACAGAAAAAAAAACCTTGTACTACAAGACGACAGAAGAAAAACCTTGTACAGCCAGATGACAGAAGAAAAAAAACTTGTACCACATTCTCATGTTTTTGGCGATTTTAGTCGAGCCTACCCCCCGCCCCAGCCCCCCCCCCCCACCCCCACCCGCCCTCGGTGATTTTTTTGCTATATGTATTTATGTATTTATGTTGGTGGTATCATTTTGACTCCCATATACTACTCATGGCGGTTTATTTTTTTTTATTTCCATAAATAAGCCTGCTTACTTTGTTTTTTTATTTTATTTCGAAGAAAGTGGGTACTACAGTAAATGTTTTTGTTTTTGACAATAAAAAATACCTCACGATGTAAGAAAATCTACCTACATGTATATAAGCAAGGCTTCTAACTTTGGTCGGACACGACCTCGTATCATAACACATTCCGCTATTTTATTAACTCTAATGTGAATATGTTGACGGAACGTGCATAGGTTAATTTTAGAAGTGTTGTTATCTTGCTAAAATAACATAGTTAGAACATAGTTCTGTAAATAATATTTAATTACAGCTCCTTTTCCTAGGGCGGACACAACCTTGTATCATAATTAATTAAATAACGTGTTTTAGGCTCTAACGGCAATATTGTAGTGGCAATTTATTAATTATGATCATTTGAGAATTATCGATAGAGATCTACTGCAGAAATACATAGAATGAATAGAAAATTATAATGTTTAATCATGTTATTTTGTTAGGATATTCGAGGCTGTG
>JAQRGA010001876.1:0-14171 GCA_029237695.1 Conchocele bisecta
ACTTGTGTCCATAGCATTAGTCCAGGATGGCCTCCAACGATATTTAGATTACCTTATAATACATTCGTGCAGTAAACAGCTTATGTAATGATACTCATACGTTTGTTTCGTACATCTTGTTTGATTGCGTGAATGTTGCTGTCCTTTTAAGACATGGTGGCGAGGTAACCTGGAAGTTTGCGGCGCCCCGCTCACCAGTTTCAATCACTGCTCCAGTAATTGTCATATGTTTACGTTCAAATTATATTACACTTAGCTTAGCTTTGCAAAACTGCCAGACCGAGTTGGCCACGGGATGTCCTGACAGAAGAGAAACCCACTTCTTGCATTCGTATTACGCTAACCATGAACAGTCTGAATTCTTGTTGACGCTGTCAGTAGCTTCTGCCAGGAGTCGACTTGTTACATTTGATAAACACCGTTGGGGAGGCTGTAACAAATGTTTATATAAATTGTAGCCCAACATGTTATATAGTCATCTCTGTTGCTACTTGCAGTGGTATCTACGGAGCCCCACAGGCGACGTAGAACTTTTTTTTTTTTTAATTCGTTCCCACGAAATAACAATTCGTTCCCACCTTTTAACAATTCGTTCCCAGGAATTAACAATTCGTTCCCACGAAATAACAATTCGTTCCTCAATTTAACAATTCGTTCCCAAAAAAAACAAGTCCTTCCCTCAATTTAACAATTCTTTCCCAAGAAATAACAATTCGTTCCCACGGGAACGAATTGTTAATTCCTGGGAACGAATTGTTATATCGTGGGAACGAATTATTAATTCGAGGCAACAAATTGTTAAATTGAGGGAACGAATTGTCATTTCGTGGGAATGAATTGTTAATTCCTGGGAACGAATTGCTATATCGTGGGAACGAATTGTTATATCGTGGGAACGAATTGTTATATCGTGAGAACGAACTGTTAATTAGAGGGAACGATGTTATTTCGTGGGTATGAATTAATAAAAGAAAATCCATGTCCCCTGCGGGGCTCCGTAGGTATCCATGTCTTTAACATTTGAAATAAAATATGATTAAACTAATTTTCAGTCGCTCAAGTGGACTGTTTTGTTCATTGGTCGTTCCAAGGCGGCATCATTCTTGTCATGTCTTCGGGTAATGTACTTCATTATGATTTGTGTTTTCCTGCTAAAACTCGTTTTTACTGGTAGTTCATTGGGGTATAGCTGTTGTGGGTTTTGTGTTGCATTTATTTTACGTTCATGTGTTTCATAGAGCTATTGCTTTCTTTTTGCGACTGAACACCGTTGGTCGTGAAGTACATGTTGGTATCGCAAGACACCTCATAATCCAGAAGGAGGTTAGCAGCGGACACATCATACACAGCTGTACATAATTATGATATACATGATATATAAATGAATAACAATATTGGTTAAGTGAATTCATTCCAATGATTGAGTGCACGTATGTTGTATTCACCAGAAATGCGGAACACCAAAAATGTGGAACACAATGAAATGTGGAACGCCAGAAATGTGGAACACCTGAAATGTTGAAACACTCCTGTTGAACCTTTACTTGCCAATACCTGTGTTAGCAGATAATTTATCCGAGTGCGTATAATTATTTTAATAAAATAAAGATATTGAACACTTTTGATTTCTTAGTACAACGTATGAAACTGCATAATAATATTTACTGGCATTTTCATCGGTATGAAAACTAATATTGTGGATCAACACAATCGTAATTTGTAAAACAAATGTAATATAAAGGAAATAGCGATTATAAAAGACTTGAGTGTTAGTATATGTGACAGTGTAATGATTTATATTGGAATACCAAGTTGGATTTCTGCTAAATATATTGAGCGTATAATTGCATATATAAGTTCACTTTGTCCACAAGTCCAATACTGCTATATCAGTGTGCTCCCTATGACAAATGAATGCAATTGTATGTTTTAATTATTAAACGAGGGTCACTATAAATGGTAATCTTATTATATTGGGCAGTCATCGTACCATCATGTGTACTACTGTGCTTCAGGTACTCAATACTACGAGTAATTATTTTGCGCAATATAAGGCAGCATATTTTTTTTACAATTGACTGTCACCTGTGACTTGCTACAGTTCTATAATATATTCCTAAGTTACTAAAACATTATGTGTATGCCTCAAGTAATTACTTCTATACCAATTTACTACAATACAACGCCCGTGTGCAGTTTTATACTTAATTATTACTAGTTATGTTTATCGTATAGGATAATATGTTTATATATTGCTAGGAGTAGTGAAATACACTATACTAATGATGCACATTCTAAAAATACATGTTCCAAATATGGCACCTAGCTATAGTCAGGTCCCTGTCGTATCCTGGAGGGCCAGCTGTAAGTCGAGTAAATTCAGTGTGCGTTCTTATATTACATCAATAACTCACGTGGATGCAACTATATGACATAGTACAACTGGTTGTCATCAGTTGGATTCTTGATTTTGGATAATAACACACACTGTTATTCAAAACAAGGTAAAGCTCTCGGCTGCCGGACTATACTCTATACACAGAACACCATTTTCCCATAAACAACAAACTGGCAAGAAACAAATCGCGGTGGTAACAACAAACCACGGTGGTAACAACATACATCGGTGGTAACAACAGACCTCGGTGGTAACAACAGACCTCGGTGGTAACAACAAACCACGGTGGTAACAACAGACGACGGTGGTAACAACAGACCGCGGTGGTAACAACAGACATCGGTGGTAACAACAAACCAAGGTGGTAACAACAGACGACGGTGGTAACAGCAAAAATGGAGGATAATACGTTGGTGCGATATTCTGCCAGCATCAAAATAAAAACAACAACATATTTTAGCTGAGAGGTTTGCAGACTAATACATGCCTAGATTGGACAGGGAAATGGTGATATGTCACGGTACGTAATTCAATATGAGGAGAATGCGTGTATTCGTACCCGGCTAGCTCCGTCGGTTAGAGCGATGGCACGGTAAACGAGAGGTCCCGATTCGAGACCAGGTCAGGTGCACATCTTTCTCGCCCTGTGACTTGGGCGTACAACGAGGGACCGTGTCTTATAAATACTACACAAAGTGTACCAATAATATGTAATTCAGAGACGAATTAAATATTAAGCGTAGGGGACGAATTTCAGTTTGGCGGGAAAGTATGTCACGGTACGTAACTCACTATGTGAAGAAGGTGTGCATTCGTGCAGTCGGGAATATTGATGGTACGGTAAACCAGAGGTCCCGGGTTCGAGCCCCGGGCCGGTGCACATCATTCTCACCATATGACATTTGGCGTACAATTAAAACAATCTAACCGACTGAGATCGCCGGGCCAAATTGAAATTCATCCCAGAATTATAAATATAATTCGACTCGGAATTCCATATTTTGTACATTTTCAGCAACTGTAATAACGTTCAGCACTGAATGCCAGTTCCCTGATCGTTTACCGGGCCCCCTTATTACATCGGATCGCTTGGCCAAGGTGTGAATTCCTGTATGAAGCACCGGAGGTATACGAATCCTTATCCATCGATAACATACGCGTACCTTCCATACTCACGGCTGTTTCCTAGTAACGAAATGACAAGTTACGAGATTACATCAGACACGGACATTATTTCCTCGAACCCAGTTGGAAATGTTATCCAACTGCTCCCGTTCATTCGTCAAGGATGACCAATTCCTTGTATCAACATCCGGGAGCCAGCGCAACGGTATTATGAGTGTACATGGTTTTAACTTTAAAAGCAATATCTCATTAGGTCCTCGTTTCTTCTCGTAGAGGGACGGCAAAACCATGGCATGCAGCTGCAACTGATCACACCTGTAGTCGGCCAGGTAAGCCGGAGACAGCACAACTATAATCTTGCTGCTGGCGTTCATGTGGTCGGACATTTCATGCAGCTCGTTACGGCCATGGCGCAGATCTCGGTCCGGAAGACAGACACGAATATTACAGATGTCTTCCAAATGTGGCAACAGTTTTGTTGTGACCCACTCGTAATCGTCATCGCAGTGTGATATATAGGCGGCATAGTGTATGGGTAACTCTCCGTTGTCGATTGCATTCTCATGGTTAGGACAGTTTATCGCTTTATTCTTGGTACAAATATACCGGCAAATAACATGCATACTAACAAAAACACAACACTCCACAAACAACCACCGCATAATAAAATAAATACAATATGTTAGCAAAAGAAGACCGATTATAGTAACAGAGTAAATTATATTGGTTTTCAACAGCATCCATTTTGCATTTTCTTTAAGCAGGTTCAATATGATAGTATCTATATCGCGTTCTGAATACTTGTCTTTAATTTCATCTGCGATTTTGCCATAGAGAATAGAGTCGTTCGAAAATGAATGGAGCGATGTGTGAGGCGCGGGTAAAACTAACAGTCGTAACGGATGGTCGAATTGCACCACCTTCCTCCCTCGAGTGTCGCTATATATTTCTCGGAATATGGATAACTGGTGCCAACCGTATGCATCTGGGCACGCACAGGACAGCATTATTACATTGTTAACCACCGTAGTGTCATTTATATATAACAACGGCAAGCCACTTACAATTATTCCATACTTGAACATGAACAACAAAGAACCCCAAAATGAACATGAAAATACTGAAACTGATGGACACACGACGTCGAGTTGTTTTCCATTAACTGTATACTCCACAGACAAGGGCATATCTTCATGTGTCAAGGTATGGTAGTTAAAACTACGAAACATACCAAAAAGACTTCCTGGAGGCACGTATATCACATGTTCTAGAACTGGTAATTTATCTACTTGTATCCTGCCGTATTCCTGACGTCTAATCAAAACACCCTTTCCCTCATATTTCATTTCAGTGCATCTGTCAGTTACATTTACTGTCCGAGTGTACTGATCAATGCAACTGTAATTGCCGAAGTCGGCGTCAGTTATGTGACGTATAGCCAGATACATATGTACACGATATGACTTGTTCACGTATCTCAGACTTATTCCTTCACTATGCCTCTTGTCGGACACTAGCCGCCGTCCATTATGCTTCCAGAATTGCGTGTGGTACACACCGATCTCATTTTGCTGCACAAAAGTTTCGAAGGAGCACGAAATGTTTATGTCTTCACCAACATATCTCTGATAGCGTCTGTGGTTATTTTGTATCATATTATACCAATTTATTCCAACTTCCATTGTAACATCATGTTCATTTTTAATCACGTCTGTCCGATCATATGGACACCGCCAGTAAGGAGTTTCTGTACCAGCCACTGTCCAGTTCGCAGAACTGTCCGACTCTGAGTTAATATTTCCATCTTGAAGCCGTTGATACTCAAATAGAGATTGGTTTATGTCGACAATCGTAAAGTAATTATCAAATCCGAACATAGCAGCAGAGCTCATCGCGCTGACGTACAGCAGATCCGGGGCATAAATTAGCGCACATGCGTGTAAATTTATGTAGCACATGCCGATCAACAGCAACCAGAGATTAGTAATATTGAGCTGAACGTCAAAGAGCTTGCCCATGTTATAGAAGAAACTGAGAAGACGTGACGTTTCTTGAGCCGCACAGTTGAAAACCAACGGAAGATGAATGTATGCGATCAACTGGTCAAGGTTACCGGGGGAAAACAACGTGTCGATTTGCTTGCACATGAAATCATACACTATACCGAATAGAAGCACCATCAGTATCAGAAACTGAGCTGAAACGCGTCGTCCGGCAGATAGCCTTGGTTTGTAAATCCCGCGTATATTGTTGATGACCAATGACAGCCGGTCAAAGCATGCATATATATTATATTGTATGTACACAGACCAAAGCGGTATAATATAGAAGGCATCGACTGCCCCATGCAGCCATAATAAGGTCAGTACCACGCAGGCCGGAACGGACGCTTGTAAAACAACTCCCACCACAACTTGCATTGTCTTTGCTCCTGTACGTACACAGACCAAAACGGTATAAAATACAAGGCATCGACTGCCCCATGTAGCCATACTACATGTACTAAGGTCAGTACCACGCAGGCCGGAAAGGACGCTTGTAAAACAACTCCCTCCACAACTTGCATTGTCTTTGCTCATAGAATAAAGTGTCATCGCAAACGGAAGTTAACGTAGAGGTATAATCATTGTGGCATCGCATTACATACCGGCCGAAGGGTTGTCATCTTGATACACGGTTCGTTCCACCAAAACGTTCCTCGAAGTACAAAAACAAACTGGCGTCGAAATTAATTGCGTCTATTTACGGAATGGTCCGAGGGTTCCCGAGTGATCGCTAAATCACGGGTCTGGCACTGATGGAATAAAGAGAATAAATAGTACATGGCTAGTGTATTTGGATGTAATGTTTATCAGGTGAGTTTTGGAAACGTGTAGGAATGCCGAGGCTCGCCGAGGAATTCCTACCGTTTCCGAGCAGAACCTGATAAACTGGATATCAAAATATACTACTGGCTGTTCCATGTTTTTCTGCCGACGAACATTGGCTATTAAACACATTAAATCTAAAAAATATTAAAATGTAAGTAAGTACGTTTTTAAAATTGATTTTTTTGCGTCAATTTAAGATGGGGCAAAAAGGAGGTGAAGAGTAGGAAGAAGTGTCGAAAAACAAAAGGAAATGGAAATTGACTCCGAAACCTGTCTAGATACATGTGACTTGGAAATGATGTAAGTAAGAAAACGAAAGTTAGATTTTGAAATTCGGCCCACAAATTCAAAAATTATTTTAAAAAAAATCTATGTTTAGCCCCCATGTTAAATTCCAATAGATAAATCTTTTTTACGCAATAAAATCAATATTTGATAGAAGTTCATCAAATAAAAAAGGGGAGGGTGACTTTTTTGTTATTGATGTGTTAAATAGCTAAAAGTTCGTCGGCAGCAAAACGTGGAACAGACAGTAGGCATGTATTCTGTATCAGGTAACGATTGAAAGCCACCGAATATGTGCCTGTATACACACATAACGTGTGTTTGCTGTTAGGAAAGCTGTCTTGTTTACGTTGTGTCTCCACACTGTTGGTATTCGGTGACGTCATGTGACGCCATTCGACCAATGAAACGTCAGTCAAAGAAGAAATACATCCACACATAGCAAACACAATCAATCGTGTTCTCGTTTTGTATACAATGAGCATGACACAATGTATGTGATCCATCGACAGGAAAGGCTTCTGTTCGTGGTACCTAATGGAAATAGGTAATAGTTAGATACATATGTCTTCAATGATAATTGTTTCATAAGAGTAATGTGATATATATGAATATAACATATGTGAATATTATCTTGTTACTGTATACTATATGGTACATTGAGTTGCCATTTCCGCCATCGTTGTTATGTTCAAGCCATCGTACACTCACAATTTCGTGCATTTGACACGTACAGCATATAATATGACAGTAAGCCAAATAAAATTTGGTGCAATACATAATAGACAGATATGACAACGGCGTGCTATAAATATTGTGCCAGCAAACTATACAAAAGACGAGATATCTGAGCATTTCTCCCATCGATCTCAAAATAAATGTTGATGTGTAATATTTTCAATCTGATACACAGCCTATGTTAGTGTACACGTTACCCATATGTAAAGCCATATTTACTCGCATAGTAGATGAGTACTGAGACATCAGGGACAATACACTCAGGTAACTGCTTACATGTCACTGGATTTTGAAGCTAATAACAGATTACAGTAGTGGGTATATATGGTATGTGCTGTTATTGTTCGGCAGGTAAAACTGATACACTGTACGATTTTCTGTGTATGACGCTATTTATAATGGTGGTTCATATTGTTAAAAACACAGGCACAAACCTGTCAAGAAAACTGACCTAATTCTACTTAGCACTTTGGATTCTTTTTCAAACGGCAGAACAGGTGAAACTGACTGATGGCTGGAACACACAAAGATGGCCGACTTGGCTACTCCATGTGCCGTATGGGATACAGTAACGAGGCAATATTCGCATATATTCCACTACATTTGCGAAGCAATTATACTTGAATCAAACGATGATCAGGTATAGAACGGGTCCTTAATGCTTCATCACTCTATTCGACAAGTCGTGCACAGGTGTATGAATCACAATGTGACCCACAGGGGTCCGACTTCATGCTGGGCGAATCATTCGGTCTGGGATAAAACGGCACCTTCACCAACAGTATCGTACGGCAGCTTAAAAGGGACATGCGCAATTTTATTTCTATCTCGTTGCCAAGAGTTAACTATGTCGTTCCTACGAGATAGCATCTCGTTACCACGACATAGCATCTCGTTACCATGACGTAGCATCTCGTTCCCTCGAGATAGCATCTCGTTCCCTCGAGATAGCATCTCGTTCCTACGACATAGGTAACAATGGAAATGCAGCATAATACCGCCATGTTTAGTGTACCAGCCAAAAATCAGGAATTGATGTGTATACCATGTTTTCGATACCAAGGAATACATCTAACAAAATGTCAGTGACGTAATCCCATTCAATGAGGGCATATCCAATATGGCCGCCATATATGAGGCAGTGCGTCCTAAAATGGTCATAATGTGTCGATCGTCTTCTGTTTATGTCTGCATATGATATCAGAAGCATAAAAAGTATATCTTAAAAGTTCAGTCATACAGATCCATTCCAACTACATTAAATCCAATTATATGGCCACCGCGAAAATCAGTTAAAATTTGGTGCAATGGCAGTCTATAGGCTAGCATATTAATTAGGTCAACTTGCAAAATCAGGAATATCTCACTTAATAAGTCACATAGAGACCGCGTTTTGGTGTCTACACCCATGTTTTCGAGACCAAGGATTCTATCTAGCAGAATTTCAGTGCCGTAATTCCATTCACTGACAGTAAATCAAATATGACCGCCGAATATGAGCAAAAAACGTCATAATTTGATAACGGTCTTCTTTTATTATGTCTCTGCATGTGGGTGTGATATCAGAAGCATGTGAAACATATAATACAATTGCACTCCTATAGAGCCACTCCGACTAAATAAATCCAATATGGCCGCCGTGAATCTTTTTTATAATTTGATGTAAAAGCCATTCAATATGCTAGCATATTAATTAGTTCAAACAGGACAAGCTTGCTTCATAATCACCTAGTGACGTTTATTTTTACACCCATGTGTTCGATACCAATGAATATATATATATCATAGTGTATTGCCCATAATGCTATTGAATGACGGTGAATCCAATATGGCCACCTTACTATCGAATAGGTTTTAAAAAAGTTTTAAAATAGCCACACGTTTGTTGCAGGGACCTTCTTTATGCAACGAAGTATGGCAAACATCACAAATTGAGAGCCATTAGATACATTCCTACTACGGTACATTAAGTCCATTATGGTCGCCCTAAAATTACTATGACATGTATTGTCCAGGCAAAATACCGATTGAATGTGAATTGTACATGTTTTTCGTTCAACATTGTTAACTTAATATACACAAACAATGTCTACTCGAATCAATGACGAAAAAAACACCGCACACTATGTATGGCCACTGCAAACGTTATCGCCCAATCACATGGGCGCGATTAACATTTCATTGTGAACGTGTAGTACATATAAGAACATGACATGACTGTACATTCAATCCGAAACCCACAAAACCCATAAGTTACAATATCAACTAAAAATGTTTGGCTGCTTTTGCCACCATTAATATGAAGGTGATAAATACAGAATAGAACAAAATAAAAGGACAATCAATGTGATAAAGACGACCCATCGTCATATGACTGTTAATATTTGTTTATATTTTGTCCATGAAACACACTTATATTGCCTCATGAAACACATTCTTCGATTCAGCAAGATGGCCACACACCACTATGTATACTTCTGAAACATATGTACACATACGGCATCACAACACATTCACACTATTTGTCTAAACATTTCTGTAGTCATACATGTACATGCACATGCAATTTGATGATTCTTAAAACACCATTGTGTCGATGCAACATACACTACTCTATACCTGAAGCATCTTCATATTGTCACGTCTATGATACAAATTCATATGACAGTCTGACACATTATGTCATTCCGAAACGTAGGCATATGGCAAAGCAACACAGAGTGTTAATTCATGTACGAGATACATGTATATGTTCACACAATGAGTAGTTTGGTAATTTCATACTAAGTGACAGTGAAAGTGTATGTTTGACAACACAGCACAGGTCTCAACATGTGAAATATATAAGTACATATGGGCATAGTACCCATTGGATCATGTACATGGACATCCAATGTTTGATATTTGCAATCATACATCGCCACACATCAATAATTTAGCGCCTACATGTTACCATGTAACTGTTCCTGAATTTCTCACCTCATTACATATGTTTTCTGGTTTCTGAAATCATATACATATAGCAAAGTTAGTTGTCACCAAGCCGTATTTATATGACTATACCACATGTTGTTCAGTCGCTGACAAACGATTCATGTGAGCACTAAACATGTAAATTTGTAATTATTGTGTCGAACAATTCATTCACTGGTCAATGGAACCATACATATCACCACGTATCTCATAGTATTGTCAGATCAATACATCGCCATGACCGGACAACACGTTTCCGTGTCGATTAAAACTTTAATATAGCGATTTATACGGCCATTTAACGTATTTTTGTTACAGCATTATACGTTCTTTGGTGTCTGAAATACATACTGTTTGGCGAGATGACACTTTTTTACCGAGACGATACACGCTGCATGGCCATCATTTATGGAACGGTCTCCATCACAAATATGCATTCAACCATATTATTCAACAGACAAAGGCACTGATTACGTGATAGATTGCAAAAGTTGTCGTCATAGGAATTAATTTCATGTACAAATAAACATGCGTCTAGTTATATGTACCTTTATTCATGAACAATTAAACATGCTGCATTATCATATAGGCATGTGTGGTGATATATGATTGTGTAGAGCAATGAATGTGCACATGTATTGTGGTACAACAGAACTGAACAACTGAGATGTGATCAAAGAAATGCATTTCAAATAAATACAAATCTAACGCAACACAGTGCATAACGATAAATGTATAATTGCTCGGCATCATACGTAATCATACGTAATTTCAGGGACTATGTGGCAACATATGTCTTTCTGAGACCGAGAAATTTGTTGGTGTGACCAATGAATGTGATATACGGCAATACCGATGTGTGTCATGGACAAAATGAAACAAGTTCACAGACATGTGACGATATTTTATAGCGACACGTACATGTTGTATTGTCTATATCACAGTCTTATTCATTTTGATAGGTATCTTCCTGTCTTTTAACAACATGTCAATAAGTAGCTTTCCGCAGATGTAGCGATGAATTATTGGAATGTATGTACATGTAGAGTTTCACTTGATTACGCAGAAATATACCATTCTGACGTGACTGAATGTTTGTAATGCATCTAGTTTCGAATTCTGTTGATACATGTTCCTATCTGAAAATAATATATTTACACATGGAAATGTCAATAGTCCATACCATTGGCCGGTAATGAGTATTTTTCTCCACTCGTGGTTTCAGGTGGATATTTATACCAGGTCGAAACATAATCTGAACGAAAACAATGTCAATAAATTAGTGCTAAAATCCTTAATGGCATACATATTTTTTCTGGTCTAAATAAAGGGATGTATTCTTTATACGGACAGGAAGTTTATTCAACCTTTACTTGGTTATGACGATTTAATTTGTGTTTCGGTTCCCTCTTTGAATTTAATATTGTTAGTAGAGTTTATATGTCTATATTTACAGGTTTTATATTGGAAACAGAAGACAGTCGTCAAAACTAAATGTGTCCTGAACGGCTGGCTACCTGTGAGAATTTTAATGTTTACTTCCTAATGTATGGCGACCATGTTAGATTTAGGCTGACATTTAATTGTCAGCCTGTAAGTGTGTTAGATAAATATCTTGCTTATGAACACCTGCGTGTAGATTTCATCATGATTATGTCAATTTACGGAGGCCATATTGTATATAATGCAGTTATAATTGGCGTACAGGGCTGACACTACGCTATGCGTATTTCCAGTTGTTGGAAACTTACACATTGTCACCAAAATTAAATGAATAGATGCAACATTTTCCAAATTATGTCAATTTCCAGGTTTAATCACTCACAGATGATTTATTTCCGCTAAAATGATTGTATGAGCTTGTGATTATGTTAGATAGATTCCTTGGCTGTTCAAACATAGGTGTAGAAACTAACACGAAGTCTCTATTTCATCTATTAAGGAAGATATTTATGATTTTGTGATTTGACCTAATTAATATGCAAGCCTATATATACGCATTGACCCATATATGGCGGCCATATTGGATTTGCCGTCATTGAATGGAATGACGCTGTAATATTGTTAGATTGATTCCTTGATATCAAAAACATGGGTATATACACCAAAAACAAAGTCTCTAGGTGACTTACTATGGGAGCTATTCCTGATTTTGTTTATTTAATTTTGTATTTAGCTTAAATGGGAATTGTCTCGTAGACCTTCCATAACTGGACATGTAAATCCAAAAAGGCCGAATTTTGAAGTGTTATATGTGATATATGTCGATGCAAGGCGGACAGATGTATATAATTGTGTGTCGAAATCGGACACTGCGTATGTCCAATACGGTGCACGGGAGGCGGAAAGAAAAGAGGGGGTAACTTGGTAGAACCTGGTACCGGTGATGCAGAGCAAAACGGGTCCCAGGTAGAACCAATCCACCCCTGGCGGCACTCGGCACACAAGTTGATGCCATATAGTCGGTAAAAACACGTGCACATCCAGTCAGCTCCAAGGCAGGCCGGGCCAGAAGCAGGTAAGGGCAGGCAGAAAATTCGGCTGAGCTTGAGATAACTTGCTGTTTTTGGTTATACTTGTTATATATGGGTAACTTAGTTTCATAAGAAAGTGTGATAACTGCGTTGCATAGAAATCCTGGCCGAACGTGGCAGGAACATGAACACCTCACCCCGTAATGTCTGCGTACCCCCATGTGTTAACACGTCGCCTGTCCCACTGGTGCGAACTGGCCGCAGTACGACTACACACCAGATAATAATAATAAAATAGGTAAAATAGGTGTGTTAAACATTCAAAACTGACATTAGCATGACGATGTAACATGCATGTCACCAATGTTGGCCCGAAATATATTCAAGCAACGTGTATGCATATTCTGAATCAAGTTGTCACTTTTATTGTTACGTATTTGCTGAAAGAAAATAGTGAGCACATACACTCGAATCGTATATGTATCACACCAACATACGTCAAGTGCTCAATGGAAATGCATGCATGCGCAAGTCAATATTAATCGATAACAATGCACCTGCGTTTTATTATCTAATTTTAGAACATACAAGCAGTGTATACATACGTCCACCTATATCAACCTGTGACAAATGCATAAACATCGTATCTGATGCATATAGTGTAGTGGTTATACAGTTGTGTTTTTAGTTTAATTAATCAACGGCGAGGGTTGTGGGTTCGATCCGAAACCAACACTGTGCTATCTTTTTTATTGAATTGTGTCCCTCACTTCATACTCCCAGATACGTTTATGTTCGTAACATGATTTAATGTAACTTACAGAAACATTTTCTTTTGTATTGGTTCAAAAACTGATACAGACGTATATTGCATAATATCATTTGGATCGTTTTAGTTACATCCATATGACTGTCTGAACAGTCCGATTTTGTTGCACGTTGTTCGATAGTGAAATATTGTATTCAGTAAATGAATTGTGAATACCGTAAGCCCTGATCTGACTGCGTGATGTGCATCCTGATATGTGACGCTGTAAACCCAGTACATACGTCACAAGGACCATGTTGTCAAACTGTAAGACATTTTCGTAAAAGTGAGAAGAAAACGTTGAATCTGTGAATAAAAAACAAATTTGTCCGAGGCTCGAACTCGCACAAAAGGAACGGAGGTTGAATGCATTTACCGAGCGCTCTACCATCTGAGCTGTGTGGACAATAATGCATATGCCTGCGGACGACTGGGCAATCAAAAGGAATCAACTATCGCCATTGTTGTTGTACTACATGAATCAATTTGAAAACACATGG
>JAQRGA010000188.1:0-19930 GCA_029237695.1 Conchocele bisecta
AAAAAAACAACAACATGCAAAACAAGATGGCGAATGTCTCGCCTTCCTATATACTATACATCCTGCGATAGGAATCATTAACACATCGGTTTCCTTCATCTCATAAAGTGCCTATGGTTTGATATGTTAATTTTCCGACGACTATACTCATCACAAAACGATTTTCAGACTACTCCATATATGACATGTATATTGAAAACTGTATACACACATACTCGTAATTTATAGAACTGGTGGAATAGTGACACAATTATACACTTATTTAATTCCTGTAAAGAACATGTTGTGCCTACTGAGTGGGCATGTACCTTTAATGTCGATACGCATGAAGAAACGAGAGAACTACTTTCGATGAAAGGGGCGTGGATCGGTCTGAGAGTATTGACCTCGACAGTGTCTGCAACAAGTGTGGCTGCACTCGTCAAGGAATTACAATCCAATCCAAACTACTACCTATGTACATGTTTGTATGTGAATGCAGTAAATAAATATGTTTATACCAAGGAATTACGAGAGCAGATATGATATAAGTTGAAAGAAGCAATTTTCTGGAGATTTTTCTGAGCCGAAGCGAGGCTTACCTCCGAGCGAAGCGATGTGTACTTTGCTAGAGGGTTCCGGGGGCATGCACCCCACCCCTCAATTTAACAATTCGTTCCTACCAATGAACAATTCATTCCCACGGATTAACAATTCTCTCAATTTAACAATTCGTTCCCACGAAATAATAATTCGTTCCCATGTCGTTCGCATGACTTAATTCGATGGAACGAATTGTTAAATTGAGGGAACGCATTGTTATATCGTGGGAACGAATTGTTAAATTAAGGGAACGAATTGTTATTTCGTGGGAACGAATTAATTACAAAAAATCCATGTTCCCTGCGGGGTTTCATAGAAACGCACTCTCCTGCATTATGGGGCATTCCAGAAACTCTGGGAGACTTGGCATATCTTAAAAACCAAATTGCTACCCCCCTCCATACCTCTCGCGAGGGTAGCAATTTAACCCCATCTCTTTAATGTAACACATTAAAGTAGAGTGATTTTTGCAATCGGTTATCCGGCGTGTTTGATATGTTAGCGATATAAAACTGTCAAAACTGTAATATATAATTATTAATAAACTAGAAAATGTGTTCATAGAACACGAATGCCCGACATATCGCTTTGATAATAAATGTGGCCAAATTGCAAGTCAAATTTTTTACCTGAGCGTTAAGGTTTTTGAAGCATCAAGTATGTGACCTTGACCCTGGGCTTGGCGGGGGGCAGGAAGAACGTGGATTTGGCACAGGGCGGTAGAGGACCATTAGAGCAATGCGTATATTAAATATGAAGCTGATCCGAGAAAGAAAACAGAAATTATAAGATATTTACCTGAGCGTTAAAGTTTTTGAAGCACCAAGTATGTGACCTTGACCCTGGGCTTGGATTTGATACAGAGCGGTAGAGGACCATTAGAGCAATGTGTATATGAAATATGAAGGAGATCGGTCGAAGGATGAAGAAATTAGGAGACATTTACCCGAGCGTTAAAGTTTTGTGACGGACGGACGGACAAGGGTAACACTAAATGCCCCATCCACTATCGTGGTGGGGCATAAAAACATACACATGGAGAACTGGCTATTTTACCGTATCAATCTGGCAGTTACATGTTTATCTTATACATTTGAAAGCTTTATTTCGTTAAGAGTTATGTTGAACAAGTATGGCTTCCATGGGATAAATGATTTTCCTGTTCTATTATTTTTGGCAAATTACTAGTTATACATCAAAGATTATTTGTTTAAATGTATAAAATATACACTTTACTAAATTTTGACCTACATACAATAGGTTTAGGTATGAACTTCGTTTGCTCGCACTTTTTGAATGGGTCAAATTGTAGCCGTAGATAACATATCGGAGGTGAATTATTGTAGCTAGGCATACCTGCGGGAGGTCTATGATTATGTGTGGGCACGTAAGGAGGCGATCTTCTAGCAGATATATATATATCTACTCTCAGTTATATATGTGAGGCAAGGGTCTGTGTCTACAGGCATTATTTAGAGAACGGTTCGTCCGTCTGTACGGGGAGAAAATCCACGAGCTTTAGCTCGCGGATTATCGCCCGTACAGGCGGACAACCGTGCTCGCAATGATTTCGATTGTATGTAGAGGCGGGATACATATGTATACGGGGATCCATAGCAATGCTGGTAGAGGCGGGATACATATATGTATACGGGGCTCCATAGCAATGCTGGTAGAGGAGACCATAATATAACGGGGTGGGCGGGGCGGGCGGGGCGGGCGGGCGGGCTGCGGGCGGGCGGGCGGGGCTCCATAGCATGCAGGTAGAGGCGGGATACATATGTATACGGGGCTCCATAGCAATGCGGTAGAGGCGGGATACATATGTCGGGGCCCATAGAATGCGTAGAGGGGGATACGATAGGGGTCCATAGCAATGCTGGTAGAGGCGGGATACATATGTATACGGGGCTCCATAGCAATGCTGGTAGAGGCGGGACACATATGTATACGGGGTGGGCGGGGCGGGCGGGGCGGGCGGGGCGGGCGGGGCTCCATAGCAATGCTGGTAGAGGCGGGATACATATGTATACGGGACTCCATAGCAATGCTGGTAGATGTGGGATACATATGTATACGGGGCTCCATAGCAATGCTGGTAGATGTGGGATACATATGTATACGGGGCTCCATAGCAATGCTGGTAGATGTGGGATACATATGTATACGGGGCTCCATAGCAATGCTGGTAGATGCGGGATACATATGTATACGGGGCTCCATAGCAATGCGGGTAGAGGCTCGGTAGCAATGCGGGTAGAGGCGGGATACATATGTATAAGGGACGGGCGGGGCTCCATAACGGGGCTCGGTAGCAATGCGGGTAGAGGCGAGATACATATGTTTACGGGCAGGCGGGGCTCCGTAGCAATGCGGGTAGAGGCGGGATACATATGCATGAGGTGCGGGCGGGGCTCCATAACGTAAGGGGCGGGCGTGGCTCCATAACGGGGCGGGCGGTGCTCGGTAGAAATGCGGGTAGATGGGTAGAGGCGGGATACATATGTATACTGGGCGGGCGTATACGTACGGTAATTTACTCTTTTGACGGTATAAAAGTTGTCCGAAAGTTCAGAACTGGTGAATGTGTAGATAATTAACGATTTCTGTTGTGTGTTATGATTGAGCATTAATAGTAGTCGCACACAACTATGTCAATTAACCAAAACTAACGAAATCCACCAGGTGGAACAGGGCCAACGGATACCCATTCAAAACTAATTCTTAAATCCATCAATGACGTCGGGCGGTGAACTTTCGACATCATTCACAGAAAGTGTATCAAAATCCTATCGCCAAGCGACGCGGTACGGGAGCTTTCGCGTTTATTCCGAGATCAGGGGCCCGTTTCACTAAACTTCGTACGATTTACTTCTCTCAAGTACGTGGTTCCCGAACATGCCTAGTGCTACCGTTTTATATCTACATGTATATATAATTAAATGTGGGCACATCGACGAAAGATTTGCCAATAACAGGTAACAGATCAAATATTATTGTAAAATTCAACTTCGCACGTACGAACTTCTTAGTCGTATGAACATTAGTGAAGCGTGCCCCAGATTTCGAGTGTCATGGGAGCTTGCATGTAACACATTTCGGAATGAATCTAAATATCGGGCCCATGTAAGGAATACATTTTAGGCGTAAATCAAACAAATCAGCCGCTTTCCGCGTTTTTCATGTTATTATGTATTAATGATTGTGAAAGTGAACGAGTTTTAACGTCCCAGCAACAGTTAATGTCATATAGAGACGGCAGTAACTGACATCTGTGCTGTGCTGTGACCTTGACCCTGGGCTTAGAAGGGGCGGACGCCTACGACGCCGAGGGTATGCCATAAGCACGGCTTCCTTCGGAAGGCTCGCTAAAAATGTATGTACTTTTTCATCAATAAACAAAAAGCCACCCCACCCAAAAAAACCCCAAAACAAACAAACCAAAAAAAAACACAAAAACACAACGATTTTCCTATGGGGATTTAACATAGGGGGCGAAAAATAGATTTTTTAAAATAGTTTTGGAATTTGTGGACCGATTTTCAAAATCTAACTTTTGTTTTCTTAGTTACATAATTTCCAAGCTATCTATCACAGGTTTCGGAAAATGTTTCGTTTTTCGATTCCTCCTGCAGCCCCTCCAGCTCCTTTTGTCCCTGGTTAAATTCCCATAGGAAAATCGTTTTGTCGCAATAAAATCAATATTTGATTGAATTTCATCACATAAAAACATTTGAAACATATGAAAATAGCCTCATACCACCGTCAGTCACTATCAGTAAAATAAATATTACTAAATGATTATATATGTATAGCGTAATTTTTAGAATTGGTGGAATAGTGACACAATTATACACTTATTTAATTCCTATATATACTATTTTGTGCCTACTGAGTGGGCATGTAGTGATGCTGTACCTTTAATATTACTTGATACATGTGAGCATTTTGGAACACACCTATGCCCCCATTAACATGACCTTTTTCTTGCCACATTCCCATTTACTGATGCTTTACTCAAGGAGAAGAATTCACATAAGCTCACTGAGCTTGTTTTCTAATCCTTAGTCACCGTTACATTGTATGTATTTTGATGCTTATATATACATGTATACGATTTGAAATAAATAGTGTTTAAACTAACATAAACTTTTTGACCTTCACATGGTTGTGGAAAGACTTAGCCATTTTTTACGTCAAAAAGTTTCTAAGCCCTACAAGTAATGTTTGGACAAGCACCTGGCTCAGAACACAGGCATTCGGCGTGTTTCCGCTTTCATCGCTATAACTACATATGAATAACAAGGCTTATAACTTTGGTCGCTCACGACCTCGTATCATTACAAATTAACGTTTATGTAAATAATTGGCCGAAAGTACACATGTTCATTGGAGAATTATTGTTATCTTGCTGAAAGAGTATAGTTGGAACATAATTATGCAAAAAATATCGAATTACAGCTGGTTATCCTAGGTCGGATACGACCTCGTATCATAACAAATGAAATAATGTGCTTAGGATTCTAATGTCAATATTGTAGTGGAAAGTTCATAATTATGTTCATTTAAGAATTATCGTTATCCTGCAGAAATACATAGAACGCACAGGCAATTACAAGTTTAAGTATGTTATTTTGTTATGATACGTTGCTGTGTTCGACCAAGGTTATAAGCCTTGTTATTCATATGTAGTTATACCGATGAAAGCCGAAACACGCCAAATGCCTGTGGCTCAGAATGGACGTAGAATTCTTTTTTTATTAATTCGTTCCCACGAAACAACAATTCGTTTCCTCAATTTAACAATTCGTTCCCACGAAATAACAATTCGTTCCCACGGAACGAATTGTTAATTCGTGGGAACGAATTGTTATATATTGGGAACGAATTGTTAATTCGAGGAAACGAATTGTTAAATTGAGGGAACGAATTGTTATTTCATGGGAACAAAAGTCCCCTGCGCGGCTCCGTACGATACAACAAGCACACATTCCCTTTCTACACCACAGACCTGTATAGCGGTATAGTAGAACACTCATAAACCAGACACTCGGGACAATATAGATGTTTACCTTAATTAAAGGTACATGCCCACTCAGAAGGCAGAAAAGGTTCATTATAGGGATTAAATAAATGTAAGTGTATAATTGTGTCACTATTCCATCAGTTCTAAAGATCACCAGTGTCCGCTATACAGATATAATCATTTAGTAATATTTATTTTACTGATAGTGACTCGCGGCGGTATCAGATATTTTCATATGCAAATGAGGCATGATATTTTTTATATTTATATTTATTTATACTAATTAAATGCATCACATGAAAAATTGTATTTTCAACAGATTAAAAAGTATGATAATTGCACATCAAAAAATAAATAGAGATACTAAAGAGTGATGCCCGTAAACATGTTAAGGAAACACGGTTATCGCCCCTAATATCAGTGTGGAAAGTTACGTCTGATATAAAATGTATAATAATACCAATCAATACGTGGGGTGAATGTTTATTTTGCCAGAAAATGTCTCAGATTATGTCTCTGATATAAAGAACATTTTGTGGCTACTGGGTGGGCATGTACCGCTGTTATGTATCTCTGATTACAATACAGTAACAATGAATGTTCATCACTGCAAAACACTAGAATGTGTCATGGAGTGCTCACATGTCTGATTTACAGTGGAACATCTCTAAACCGAGCACCTCCCAGGGAGTCTGGTTTGTTGAGGTTCCACTGTATTGGCAAAAAATGTAGCTACAGATGAGCCGATTCGTGTCGAGCCGTCTCCTCAGGATTAGCTTGTTTATTAGTGTTTAACGGCATATCAACAGCTAATGTCATGTAAGGCCGGGCAAACGGGTTCGATCACGTTTTAACCTGCTGCATTTGGGGAAAATCCCAAAATCAGAACGGAATATTTACAATGAGAACAAATAAATTCAGCCATGAAATTGGAATAACCTGATCTGGTACAAGGTCCATACCACACCAAGTTACTTGGCCCCTTCCCCTAAAATAGGATTACGAATAATCGTAATACTCACATAAGGGGTATAACCAGATTCAACTCCCAGGTAACAAAAGAGCCAAAGATAAAAACGTACCCGAAGGCCAAATCAGGCAAATCGTGATAAGGAGGAACACATGCCATTAATTTAGACCGTCGCGTTATGTCAAATTTAGACCGTCGCGTTCTGTCAGACAATTGTGGATGGTATGCATTCAGTTTCTAATTGGCTGGGAATGGAAGTGCCAAATGCATTTAAATGTATACATCCAGCCTGACCAGGGTATACACTGTACATGTATGCAACATAGGCGGTGGAAAATTATGGGGTGGGGGCAGTCTTCAGGGTCAAAAGAGCCCGATGTTGCTATGTGGGTCCGGGGGCATGCTCCCCCGAAAATCTTTGAAAGCTAAGAAGCGTAAAACGCCATTTCCTGCATTCTCAGGGCCCAGCCTTGAGGGCCCGATGTTGCTAGGGTGTCCGGGGGCATGCTCCCCCTTACATTTTTGAAATCAAAGAGGCGAGAAACGTCATTTCCTGAATTCACAGGGCCCAGTCTTGAGGGCCCAATGTGCCCGATGTTGCTAGGGGGTCCAGGGGCATGCTTTCCCGGACATTGTTGAAATCTAAGAGGCGTGAAACGCCATTTCCTGCATTCTAAGCAAGTTTGAGGATGAGAATATGTGCTTTATTACAGAATTATTGAGGGAGCTAGGCGTCCCCCACCCCACTTCCCCCACCTCTGTGCAAAGACCCTGTTGCTTTTACATACGATTTGCCATCTACACAGATATCAGACAGACATTTAACCATCACGCAGCGCTCCAGATAAGTTTTGTATCGGAAGAGTATTATACCCCCAAATTTCAAATTCAATGCGTATTTTACTTTTAAAATATATTATTGATTTTTATTCCGTATTAAATAGGGAAGAAATATAAAAACAATAAAACAAATTTAAAATTTCTCTTATTTGAGATGCAGCTCAACTAAGTAAATATTCAACTTTAGTACAGTAATTTCACTTCTCCGTTTGAAAATCAATGCGTATTTTCACATTGCTGTGAGTATTTTGTACTCCCACTTTTAATAATCAATGCGTATTCTGCTAAAATAAGTGCGGCAAATTCGCCAATACGCATCTTATCTGGAGCGCTGCATCATTGTGACGGTGTAGGATAAACTTCAAGGCGCAACAAAATAAATAAAGAATATATCAATGTCTTCAGAATGGTTTAATGTTATGACAATTAATTCAACCGATGTTAGGCATAGAATATTAAAGGCAATCTGTTGTTGAAAGAATAGAAAGCAAGTATAAATTGTATTCTATAATACTAAATGCAATGTATGTAGTGAACATCTTCATAACTGGCCAGAGTTCTCAAAGAACGTCTACGACTCATAGGCATTCGGCTTGTTTCGGCTTTCATCTGTATAACTATATATATATATATATGAACAAGGCTTATAACTTTGGTCGGAGACGACCTCGTTCATAACAAATTTTATTAACGCTAATGCGGAATGTGCACATGTTCATTTGAGAAGTATTGTTATCTTGCTAAAATAAAATAATTAAAACATATTTATGCAAATACTATCTAATTACAGCTCCTTTTCCTATAGGTCGACACACCCTCGTATCATAACAAATGAAATAATGTGTTTAAGGCTCTAACGTCAATATTGTAGTGGCAAGTTCATATGATCATTTGAGAATTATCGATATCCGGCAGAAATACATAGAATGCATAGAAAATTACAATTTTAAACATGTTATTTTGTTATGATACGAGGTCGTGTCCGACCAAAGTTAGAAGCTTTGTTCAAATAATTATATAGAGTTATACCAATGAAAGCCGAAACATGCCGAATGTCTGTGTATATGAGGGGTTGTCAAAAAGTGCCTGTATACTGGACATGTTGAGAGTTCGTTCGTTTGCAACGATTACAAACAAGCACGAGAGCTCTCCGTTGGCACAGATGGAGGCCTTATGGGTGGTCCTCAATGTGCGAGGAAACCAGAGTACCCGGAGGAAACCCACGTGTCCGGTCTGGAGATTACAATACAATCTCACATACTGCCCCGGTCGAGGATATATCGTTTGTGTAAATTTCCGTACGTCTTGCTTTCATAAATGGATATAAAATTACATTTGAGATAAAATAAAATTACCCGCTGATATCCGTGACGTTAAGAAGGTAAATGGCAGATTGACTGTATAGCAAACGGACGTCTGGATAAACCCATGGATCATTTACCGTAATTCTCACTATGGGATTTTACAACAGGTTTCAATGGATCATGCACTGATAGACCGGCAGCCGAGGGCGGCAGGTGGGTGGGGGTAGGGTTTAACATATTTGTTATTAGCCGATCTATTTATAGATCGGCTAATATGTTGGTTATCCATCGAATTCTGAAAAAGTTTGTAGCAACCCTTTTCTCCGCTATTCGGTAATGTACGAACGCGAATTTTTCTGTATCACTTCCAAATTGCATCAACCGATAAAGTTTGCATTTTTGGCAATTATCTCCGTTTAAAACTTACTTATAGCCAAATAACACAATTTTGAATACTTAATGAGCTGAACGCCTGAAGAGATTTAACCCGGAAGTTATTGTTGTTGAAGTCCATAGTTGGCTCTAATGGCCATATACGCCAACATACGCCGATTATGGGCTAATTTAAAGCTTTTATTTATTAAACAGAACAAGTTTCAGCCACGTATAATCGCGTAAAATGTGTTTATTCGGCTAATTTATAATCGACCTCTGCTCAAAATCTCCTTACTAGTAACCCAGCATTTTCGGGTTTATCCCAGCATCTCGGGTTTATCCCATTGGATCGCGTATGCGCGTCATTTGACGCTAGTTAATATTCACAAAATTTTCCACCAATCAAAACGAAGAATTGCCCTTCATAGCCAACTTTAATTTGTTTACGTATCATGCAGGGATGGCAGGGATGCATCCAGCACGCGCGATTGCGGCAATCCCCCTTAATTATTGTCAATGCCGCAAATTATTGATTGTCTTGCGCCCGACATCGCGCAAAAATCACGGATGGGGCACATTAGGCCAATCTGGGCATGTGCCTGAATACGCAGGAGCTTGCGTCTATTTTTAGATGACACTGTAACCGCTAGATATATATAGCCCTGGTAGCTCCGCCCACTCGCATGCTGCCACAGAATTCGGACAAACACACACACAGTGACTACAACTTTGTGTATTGCGGAGTGTAATTTGTAGATAAATAGAGCATACAGTACAGGTGTTACGCTGGAATATTTCGCAACATAATGGTGACAACAAAACATTGCTGCTATGGCATTGCTGCTATGGATGGATTTGGGAACGGGTTTCCAAAACCTGCACAAAATCGAGAAAAATGTCAACGCTGGGTACAGAACTGTGGTCGAAAATAGTTTACCATTGACAATGTTACCAGAGACACCTACATATGTTCGATGCACTTTACCCTGATTTGATCGGCTAATAACATCATGCTCTGCATGACTTTTCATTATTCTATTGGCAACTTTACCCATGAATTCTGATAATGTTCCCTAAATGTTTCAGCAGTGTTGTTTAATTCAGGAATAACGATGCCCCGATATATTCATTGAGTATTTTCAGCCACGGCCTTTAACGGCCTATCAACAGCTGAGGCCATTTCACGCCGGTAAACACAGTGAATTTTATCAAATAATCGCAAATATCAATAACGTACGAGAATAGTAGAAATGTTGGTTGTATCTCACTTTCCCAACATTTTGATTTTTGGTCTGTCTAGACTGTCTCACTTTCCCAACATTTAACTTTCACACCTTTGACTTATCTGTATGTTGGGTATACTGCTGGGCTTAATGTTGCGTTACACACATATTTAATTATAAATTAACAATTTTAAAATGTGTCCAGTATCGTTTACATCAGAGACATCATCTGAGAAATGTTCTGGCAAAATAAACATTCATTCGCCATTACCCCATGTATTGATTGGCATTATTATACATTTTATATCAGACATAACTTCCCACACTGATATCAGGGGCAATAACGGTGTTTCCTTAAAATGTTAACAGACATAACTATTTATTCTCTGTATTTATGGTTTGATGTGCAATTATCATACTTTATGAACTGTCGAAAATATAATTTTTTCAAGTGACACATTTAATTAATATAAATAGTTAAACAATCTAATTAATATAAATAGCTAAAAAAAATGCCATGCCTCATTTGCATATGAAAGTAGCCTGATACCAACGCGCGTCACTATCAGTAAAATAAATATTACTAATTGATTATATCTGTATAGCGGCAACTCGTAATCTTTTAGAACTGGTGGAATATTGACACAATTGTACACTTATTTAATTCCTACAAAGAAAATGTTGTGCCTACTAAGTAGGCATGTACCTTTAAGATGAAACACAGTAATTGTGTTAATAATAACATTACGGATTATGCCGATGAAGCGTCACATTTGATTAAATTAGGACAATAAACACAAATAGGTGGTGTTTCATTTTATGAATAAATATATTGTTTCAATCGCAAAAAAATTGAGTTGTTTTAGTGGTGTTGTTATGATCTACATTGTTGTGTTAAAACTCAGCTGATCAGGATCTACACATTTTAAAATACATATGTATGTTAAATATAAGTTACTTCTGATCAGGAACTACACTGTAATTTAATAGAATATAGTGTACACATGTGCTGAGCTAACTTTAGTAGTCATAGCTGATGAGGATCTCATAATACAAATTGTGACGTTTTTGTTTCCTGCTTGATTTAATAATTCATTACATGTACATATTTAAAACATTTAATAGCTAATAAAGTCATGTTTATACACACGTTTACTTTACTTTAACCCAAATTGTGGTATATAACTTTCTGCTGTGCAGAATAGCAATTTTGACCAATTATCACCAACTAAGTCCATTGTTAAGCATAACAATAGTGTCTCACTTTCCCAACATGCAAAAAACCCAAATGTCTACCTGAAATACCGAATGTTGGGAAAGTGAGAACACCCCGAAATGTTGCTCTGGAGAAATGTGGTTTAATAGTATGTTTGTTTGTTTGTTGGGGCTTAACGGCCGATCAACAGCTAAAGTCAGTTAAGGCCGGGTCAATTGTTTTAGTACTAAATCCCATATATTACCGGTACAAGTACAAGTACATGTTCAAGTACATGTACAAATGGGGGTGGGGGTGGGATCCCAAAATCAGAACTGAATATTTACAATAAAAAAATTATATATTCAGCCCTGAAATCAGAATAATCCTGACGTGATGCCAGGTCCTCGCCACACCAGAATCACTTGCCCCCTCCCAAAAACAGTAGGATCAGTAATAATCTTACTACTTTTATAATAACCGAATTCAACTCCCAATGTAACAAAAGAGCCAAAGATAAAAACGTACCTGAGGGCCAAACCAGGCAAATCGTGATTCCTATAAGGAGGAATCCCGACCGCTATTTTACAACGTTCGCCCGACTAACCACCCACGGTTAAATAGTATGACCGTTACGACCAATGTAGACCAATATCAGCCTGCGCATCCACGCTGTCTGATTAGGGTATACGGTGTTCGCCATTCAGCCAGTGAATACTTCGTATTTGGTTTAAATGTATAGTTAGACTGGTCATAGATCATAGAACTTCTACAGGCACAGTCAGAAACGTGGAAATAGTGTACATGTATTTGCAACAGGCCTACTGACCATTGAGCACACATTCATAACGTAACACGATACACGGATATGTGAACATTAGCTTACAAGATGACAAACACTGGTGTAAATATGTGAGTTTAGAACACAATATTATACAGTTGTTTAAGCAAGTTCAAAGATCTCGTGTAACCATAAAACGCTGGTATGTATTATATTATTTGAAAGCAGTCACACGATGCAAACATGAAATATTGTCATTATATCATACACGATGGTATGCTGTTTATTTCAGATCGTGTGACATAACCTAGCATCTAACTCTGCAGATATGAATTATTTAATCGAATTACCTATTGCAATAGGTTCAGGAACCTTGAACTGTATATTCAATCATCATGTTTGTTATTGGAATCTAACCTGTGTTCGTGTCTATCCTCATTGTAGTTGCAAACAGTAACTCTAGCAATCGACTCCCATACCGTCCGTGGCTACGGACGGTACGGGAGTGGAATGCAAGAGTTAATGTTCGCAACTAACCTCATTGGTACACGTACAATGAATGTTATTTTGGGTTTCTGTATGATATAGTGCCACGTACCATTTTCACCCCGAAATATTATACAGTGGCCTGTTTCATGTTAACTTAGGACTATTCCTTTAATAACACAATGTTTTGTTTCAAGATGTTAATAATGGCAAACACTGTAGATCCCGATGAGACGGTTCGTTACGAGTCGGCTCATCTGGAGCCACAGTGTTTGCAAAGGTTGGCTTTCATATATAGACAGTATTGAATAGAGCTATCCGTGGGCATCATTGTTGATGAGCAACTCCATGTGGTTAGCGAGAAATTGATTCAAGCGAATTAAATTTAAAGGGACATTTCAGGACTTACACTAGAAAATGTGTTCATAGAACACGGGATGCCCCACATATCGCTTTGATAATAAATGAGGCCAAATTCGAAGTCAATATTTTTTTTTACCTGAGCGTTAAAGTTTTTGAAGCACCAAGTATGTGACCTTGACCCTGGGCTTGGCGGGGGCAGGACGAACGTGGAGTTTGCACAGGAAAGTAGAGGACCATTAAAGCAATGCGTATATGAAGTATGAAGCTGATCCGTGAAAAGAAACAGAAAGTATAAGATATTTACCCGAGCGTTAAAGTTTTTGAAGCACCAAGTATGTGACCTTGACCCTGGGCTTGGCGGGGATTTGAGACGGGGTGGTAGAGGACCATTAGAGCGATGTGTATATGAAATATGAAGCAGATCGGTCAAAGGATGAAGAAATTATGAGACATTTACCCGAGCGTTAAAGTTTCGTGACGGACGAACGGGACGAGACGGGCGGACAAGGGTAACACTAAATGCCCCCTTCACTATCGTGGTGGGGCATAAAAACAACAACAATGTACGTGTTTTCATCATCTTCTTGCCATCAACTGGATAGTAAATCTGATACGTATGTACAGATATCGGTGACAATTGAAACAACCCAGCAGTCCTAGTATCGTCATATAGCTTCAATTAAATCACTTTACACAGGGCCATGATGAAAACACATTGTTTGTACACATATTTTTTTCCAACAAATCCTAAAAAAAAATCAGCGGGCCTAGGTTCGTCATATATCTTCAATTAAAACACTTTACACTGGGCCATGATGAAAACAAGTTTTTATTTGTTATGGTATTTTCAAAAAAAATCCTGATATGCCCGTTTAAGACAACACACGTACATTTTGTCTAAGCTGGATGGTGCAACACTGCCGATCATGGACCGTTATTTGGTATTTACGTATGATATAATTGTACCACTTAATCATTACATGCACCAGCAAACTAAAGTATAAATCTCCTGGGGATTTGGACAGTATTTACATAATGTAAGTGTATGGTAGCATATTTCTACTATCTACTTACCCGTCATATACCTGATCACTATGTGATTCAAAGGTAATTGCTTCGTAAATGTGATAGAATATATGTGTTACATATACAGTGGAACCTCTCTAAACCGGACAACAAGAAAACACATGTGACCTTATTTTTGATAAATTTCTTGGTTATTTATCGCAGGTTATACTGTTCGTGATCGGATAGCACACAACTATGGCTCAGAGTGATCAAATGTCCGAGTAGCGAGTAGTAATTATATGTTATATGTATATTATATCACATTTATGAAGCTATTATATTTGAAACACATCGTGATCAGGTATAGGACCGGTTATGGTTTAGTGATAATGTGGTGCAGTGCAACCTCTCTAAACCGACACCCTGGAGGTCCCCCAGGGTGTCCGGTTTAGAGATGTTTCACTGTAATTCCGATGCAAGAGCACTGAAACACACACATGTGCATTGCAATCACGAACACTGATACACATAAGCGATATTTGACAGGGAAATCGGTCATACTTTAACACATCGATGTCGCAAGGGTGTTTGGTTTAGAGAGGTTCCACCTTATAGCTAGCTAATATACATATACCTTAGAAGTCGTCTTGACTATATAATGATTGCATCAAGACGACGTACTAATTAGTCAGAAGGAGATACTGAATTAACAAAATAAAATTGATTAAATATCGTAACTTATACGGTGTATTAAGATTGAGCAATTATGTTATCACGTTATGTGTGGATGGCAGAAATATGACACCGTATTTAAATGATTTAGGCCATAAACATGTACTTTGGTGGTTCTCAGACACGGGATTTGCGGAATGTGACACGGGAGGGTGGATTTTTTTAATATATATGGGCCGCGCTCTGTGAAAACCAGCCTTAATGACAACGTCATGAAAGGCTGAAAATGACGTCGCTTGGAATTGTTGCGTCATTGCAATAAGTTGTCCTATTTATAGCCGTACGCTTTACGGCTCACAAATATTTTAATGTTGGATATGCATGGCATAATTGTACAGCTGTTTTCATAGTGGTTCAGATAGTTTTTTTATTCGGTTTGCTTCAAGTAAATAAGTAGTATTTCTTTTTCTATTATTTTTATACAAATGGGCATATTGCATTTATGATTTTTATAATATATTATATAGACGACTTGTGAAACGACATTTGGAACTAAATAACCATACGACCGGTATTTTTAGATAACACATAATAACACAATCAGTATTATGTAATCATAATGCTAATATTTCTTTTAAACTTTATTTATATAACAATTACAAACAAACGCGAGAACAATTGTAGTCGGCGTAGATAAAGGCGTCTGCATGTTTCTTAATTTGGGTTGAAACCGGAATACTCACAGAAAACAAACTTATCCTGTCTGGCGACGACAATCAGATATACATGTACTTACAACTTGAAGATCGGACCCGGGGCGCATGTGTGAGCTCTTTACTAATTATGGTATACGGTCCCGTTCAGATTAGAGCGGGGTCGGGTGTTTTCGGCCGTCTAAGACGGAACCGTACACGCTGTACAAACCCAGTTCCGATTTTGGGATTTATTTATAGATTACACTGCATTACGCATATTTGATGAGCAACACTAACTTTCATTTGAACGTGACAAGCCTTAATATAATATCAATTTTCGAAATATGTAGACACACTCGGTACATCTGAGTTCATGTATTCATGACCTAATTATGTGTCTACGTAGATCTAGATATTGAATTATCATATTTATGAAAAGGTCTTGGTTTACAGATGTCGTTCTATTGAAAACGATTTAATTCGCATTGGCAATACTTTCTGCACTGTTTGTCGCAAATTTAAAACTCACGGGGAAATGAACATGCGCAAAATAAGATATCAACTTAGGTTTAAACGTGTTTACTGATGGGGGGGGGGGGGGGGTGGGGTTAGTGCCGACGGCCGGTCAGACCCGGCCCCGCTCTGCGTGAAAGTGTGCCCGCAACCGTTACTTTTATTAAAGAAAATGTAAACAGTTGGCTCATTAACTGTGACACGTACATGTATTCTGGATACAATTAGCCACGGATAGAACTGGGCCTAGGTCTTAATTCATATGATTTACTGGTTCACCGTCGAATATTTCGAAAATCAACATAAATTAAAATTTGGAAATATTCAGAAATATAATCGTATCACAGATAAAAAATATGGTAGTGCTAATTACGCGGCTGCTGGCATATCGCATCATGTTGACACTGGGCCAAACATGTTTTATTATTTAGTATTTAGTGTGTTGGTATTGTGTCACAGGCATATTTAGTGCGAACATAATTGTAGCCCGTTTCACTAAATTTCGTACGACTAAAATGTTCGTAAGTGCAAATCTAGGATCGTCTGGAAATTTCAATTGACGGATTTACATTTATTGAGCATAGGCTGCTCAATAAATGTAAATCCAATAATTGTTTACAGGAAAACGTTGTTAATGTGGAATTTACAGACAGATCTTAATGTTGTACTTACGAACATTTTAGTCGTACGAAGTTTAGTGAAACGGGTCCTAGGGACGTAGCCTACTGATTTGTATCTGTATCTGCAACCACTTGCATGTACATTCTAATGTCACGTAATGTTTAGCGACTTTCAAAAATATCACATTGCATCAGCCGTGCGATTGCCGTTTGATAACTGTTTAACTATTATTGTAATTGAGCACTTGTAAATATGGTTATATGAATGTATGGCATATATTTTACTAGTAGTTTTGCAATCAATACAGACCCTGATCAGGCTGCGCTGATGCACAGGTTTAATTTACAAATGTAAGAAGTCCTACATTATATCGTGTTAATTGACTTACTACTAAACACTGGATGCCTGTGTGCTTTATTGTTGTTGTTTTTTTTATCAAAGGGACGTTCTAGTCGGAGGCGTGAAAATAACAGAAAGCAAATACCAGGGGCGGATCCAGGATTAGGGGGGGGGGGCTGTTCGGCGCTTCTTCATTGAAATAGTTTACTATATTTTCGAACTAGCACGGTTTGTTCGTCCACCAAGCGGAGCTCGGGAGACTGCTAGGTGGGTCCGGTGGTAAGCCCTCCGGACTATGTTTGATATTTACACCCCATTTTGTTGCGTTATGGCGCATTTTAGAGCAAACATATCTTTACTCGCCAAATGTTAAGGGGGCACGCGCCGGGTTTTCCCCTACGTGAATCCGCCATGGAATACACAAATTCTATATTTGCAGATTCAACGCGTCTAAATTCAAACGAGACGCTTCAAACAAATGTCGCAATTGTGTGGTCGGTACAAATTCAATGTGTAGATCACTGACTGGAGTATATAGTGCGCAGACATTAATTCAAAATACATCTACGCACGCCACGCTGCTTTTTAGCATGGCTTGGTTGGACACTCATTTCTTTGTTTACAAAGGCGTCGAATGTAATTTTTCTGAAACGCAACACAATTAAATTGCAAAATTCGTTTTCAAATTAATTATTCCCGACGAGAGGATACAGTGTACATATACATGCACCAGCACTATTATGCTTACTGCCGGTATTTTTATCAGAACATTTTCCAACAATTATACAATCAGGTATGTCACATCGACATATTTTCCCGACATTGACAGGTTTATGTATATATATTTGTTTTCAAATGGTAAACACATTATCAAAAATACAAACCCACACACATTTAAAAATACACAGTAATGGATAATTTTGCCCTGAATGTTCTGTTGGCCACTTTTGATTTTAACAACTATACATTGCACTTACTAAATAAATATGCATGCTGTCGCGCGGGCATCAGCCACGCAAATAAAAATATATGAAGGAATCTACAAAGTACGGTTGATTAATGCGTACATTTATAACATTTGAAGAAACTTATAAAACAAAATCAGTACCGGTAGTAAATTCATAGACAGGATCGAGACGGGTAGCCCACACAATAACATTTTTTAAGCGGACACACCTAACAATATCTGCCTATCGGTGTGGGGACAGTGGCGCGGCGGTGGGCAGCCGATGGAGTGGGGGTCAGTGCAGGATTTCCCCATAGACCTCCTACCTGCTAGTACGAGGTACATGTACACAAGACCGTCCGTCAGTCATATTGGCGACACAGGAAAACGTTCCACCCGCTTTCTGAGTGGACAGTCGATTTTTAATTTGTGTAAACTCCCTGGGAGTGCCTGACTACCCTCTAGGAGCCATAGGCCTATCCAAATTCTAACCAAATTCAAGTCTTTCATTTCTACAGAAAAAAGTGAATTTGTTTCAATCACAGATTGTTTCAATTTCAAACACCAGAAATGTCGTTTAGTTGTTTGTGTTTGGTCTTTGGTGAGTGATGTATGGTCTTTGGTGAGTGATGTAATGTCTACATCAATAAATGACGTCACAATAAACTGTTACGTAAATAACGTCAATTAGATTCTGAACTAAATTCTCAAATAATTACAATGTATCTGTCTGACGGTACATGTTTATGCATAATCTGTGATAGTTGGCGATAGTAGCAAATTACGAAGTAACATGTCGGCTAATTATAGATTTAACATTGATAGTGTTGCGTATGGTTTGTTCACTACATGTACATATCATAGTTGTATTCAGTTCAATAGTAAACATACTAACACTTGCAGATACATTTAGTGCATCTTATCAGCAAATACAGTTTTCAAAAAGCACGGTCAATGAGTCTATGAACACGCTTTTTCACTGTAGGCTATTGTGCTGCATTGTACAAACGTCAGCGTTTCAATAACGTCATTTTCTCACGTTAATTTTGTTTACTTGCGTGATTCACATGGTGCTACAAAAAGTGAGATAAAACAAAAACTAAGAAACATATTTGCATTTTCGTTTCAGCATATTGTTTTTGAAAAATGTCCACATCAACAAATGTAA
This sequence comes from Conchocele bisecta, assembly GCA_029237695.1. Classification (NCBI taxonomy): domain Eukaryota; kingdom Metazoa; phylum Mollusca; class Bivalvia; order Lucinida; family Thyasiridae; genus Conchocele; species Conchocele bisecta. The sequence goes on from JAQRGA010000188.1 coordinate 19,108, forward strand.
AAACGTGCAAATTGAAAATTTTGTCATTAAGGCTGGTTTTCACAGAGCGCGGCCCATATATATTTTTGTTTCAGATGTTCATCTCTGATTGTTTTCAAGTCGCCAGATGCATACATGTTCTATAAAGGTAATATAACCTATTTAGACATGGAAACTCACCAGATTTCCGTCAGACATGATTGTATTTAACATAGTTTTGCATGGTAGTGTTTTTGATTGATCATGTGGCGAATTCATAGCCTGATTTTATTTCTCTATGACGATAAAATGCCCAGACGCGCAGGGATTTTGCTGACGCGGCGATATCTAACAACCAAAGTACATTTTTGTATCGCCTTAAGTGGTGAATATTATCCGATCATGGTGAAAGGTTTTGCTTAATTACATTACATTTTACATAAGAGCACATTGTTACTGAACACGGGGAGTGTTTATTCGTATCACGATATGCGTGTCGCCATAAATATGTATAGATGGACCACGCTGTCACATAACAAGCCTCAAGCACCAGCCTTTTATTTTAACGACCAGCGTAAACCAGGGTCAGTGTCTACCATGATCGCCATTCGATCAATCTCAGGGTCTACCTTGAACGCCATTCGGTCAAACAATATTTGACTTGTGTTCTTTTTGTTATAGCGTATACATGAGCATCGTCCCTATTGGATCAGGAACTGTTAAAATTACTAGACAAAGTTGAGAAATGTTTAATTATAATAATTGATTTGACGTATTGGTGTTTAACGGCATATAAACAGCTAAGGTCGTTTAACGCCGGGCCAACGGGTTCGATCCTGCATTTAACATGCTGCAATAAATATTT
>JAQRGA010001881.1:0-11229 GCA_029237695.1 Conchocele bisecta
TAACCCTCATTTCGTGGGCCAGCGTCACTAATCACGAAATTACGATGTATGGTACCCAGTTTACAATGACCGCGTGTTTGATTTGCCATGATAAAATTGGTCTTGTGAAGCTTAGCGACCGTGTAACCCTATATCAGGCGCACGAGAACGAATTTAGCGTCTTATAGCAAAAACTGAAACTATCACTGAGAAATAAACGTGTTAAACCCAGTTCAAGCTGCGTCGATGCGCAGTCTGATATGGGACTGTCGGGACACATGTACCACTTTTCGTTATGGCTCATCATTATTATTTCTTCATGTTAAATTCACGTATGCATACATCCTGTCTGTCTGTCTGTCTGTCTGTCTGTCTGTCTGTCTGTCTGTCTGTCTGTCCGTCCGTCCGTCCGTCCGTCCGTCCGTCCGTCCGTCCGTCCGTCCGGTCCGTCCGGTCCGTCCGTCCGTCCGTCCGTCCGTCCGTCTGTCTGTATATATATCTGGCTGTCTATCTATCTATCTATCAATATATCTGGCTGTTGATTTACACATTTTACAACCATAAATAATCTAACTATGATCTGAGAACAAAGGAGTGTTTTATGCAATTCGGTTCTAAGTTATCTGGCTTTTGAAGGCTAAATTAACTAAATTAAGTTCATTTAAATGCTGTTTTAAAGTTTTGACGGGATAAATAAAATAGTAGGCTAGTGCCATGAATGGGGAAAATATCTGGTTCGGCACGGAAAAAAATATGGGCTCGGCAAACCACGCCCTTCCAGTTTCTAAATCTCGCCAGATATTATTTTGTGTCCAGTTGCGAACGGTAACACTTGCAAACTACTCACGTACAATCCGTAGCTTGGCTACGAACGGTATGGTAGTAGATTGCAAGAGCTACCGTTCGCAACTGTGTTTTCTCATTCATGGCACTAACATACTATTCTCTATTACCATGCGGATCGGAAACGGTAGGAATTCCTTGGAATTCCTACGCGTTTCCTAGCCTTGTCTGATAAACTTGATATCAAAAGACACTAGCTTGGCTAGCAGCACGTTATCCGCTTTATAGGCAATAGGTTGCACTATATTGCTACACCACAGTCAACGGTAACAAATTGCGGAATAACGTTTCCATTTAGCGCACTAAAATGTAGCAATAAAATTATACAATGTGAGAAAATTATACAATATGAGACAAACACATTATCATAAACTCATATAATAAAGTGTGTATTAGCAAACTCTTTAGGTTACTCTTCTTGAAGAATAAAATACACCAATAACGCTTTAAGCACATATTTTGAATTACTGCTGCGTGATAACGCTTATGTAATGCAATGCAACACACTTTAATTATAGTTATGTTATAAGCACAATAGCCGGGTATTCTATAAGATATGCATACGCACATTATTGCCAACACATTGACAATACTTTTGTCGTAATCGTGTTTCTACTGTCTGTTTCACGAAAGCTGCCCAAATTTTTCGGCCATATAAACAATTCAAAAACCATATTTTTTTCGATAATATTAAATTAAAGGAAAATTTAAGAATGAGCCTTCTTTTTATTTCGTGAAATTTGTTCAACTATTGATTTTATTGCGAAAACAACATTTCCCCATGTTAAATCCCCATAGACATCTTCACGGAGTGAAGATGTCTATGGGGATTTAACATTGGGAAATTTTTTAGAATTACAGAAATATTGGACCGATTTTTAAAATTTAACTTTTGTTTTCTTAGTTAGATCATTTCCAAGCTATCTAGCTAGGTTTCGGAGTCAATTTTTCCCCGATGTTAAATTCCCATAGACAAATCAATTTTTCGAAATAAAATCAATATTTTATCAAATTTCACGAAATAAAAAGAAGGCTCATTCTTAAATTTTCCTTTAATTTAATATTATCGAAAACAATATTGTTTTTTAATTGTTTATATGGACGTAAAATTTGGGCAGCTTTCATGAAACAGACAGTAGTGTCGGCGTCATGGGGTTATCTTGATGCCGCGGTTCTGCATGTCTGATTTCGTGATCTGCTGGGGCTCGATTCAATAAACTTCGTACGATAACATTGTTCGTACGAATATTTCTATGAATTTGCATTTCACATTAACGTGTTTTTCTAATGCTACTATTTTGTTCCTACGGGTTAATGTTAAATGTATCACACACACGAAAGATTTTCCAAAATCGGCTGTTAGAACACCCGTTTCATATGGACGTCACATCGGACACATCGGAGCGTCGGACTGCGGATCGGAAACCCCCGGTTCGATTCCAACCTCGACCCGCAAACAATTAATGGACTTACATTTATCGGATGGGGACTTAGATAGTCGGTCTCTACATGCAAGGTCATCGAGCCAGTGCCGTCGTTAAATCAACGCATTTACATTTACATTCACAGTTTCTAAGTATTTTGTCATGAAAAATATATTTACGAAACCTGTGATATATTTCGTTAATGACATCACAAGTTGACGAAATTCTATGGAATAGAATTCCACATTTGCCATGACAATTCCATATTAACAAATGCAAAAACAATATTTTGTTCGATAATAATATTAAATTTGACCAATATTCAAGAATGAACCTAATTTTTATTTCATGAAATTTCGTCAAATATTGATTTTATTACGAAAAAAATATTTGTCTATGGGAATTTAACATGAGGAAAAATGAGGTGCAGGAGCTGGAGGGGGGGGGGGGGGGGGCGACTACAAAAAGATGGATAGATAGATAGCTTGGAAATGATCGAACTAAGAAAACAACGGTTACATTTTTAAAATCGGTCCACTATTTCTGAAATTAGAAAAATATCCATGTTAAATCCCCATGGACATCTTCACTAAATGGGGATTTAACATGAGGAAGTTGTTGTTTTCGCAATCAAATCGATATTGGAACAAATTTCACGAAATAAAAAGAAGGCTTATTATTATACGTTGCTATAATTTAATAGTATTGAAAAAAATATATTGTTCTTGGATTGTTTATATTGTTGTAAAATTTGGGCAGGTTTCGTGAAACAGACCATATGGCTTATCTCGGAAAATAACACAGGACATGCATATACTTGCCAGTGCTATCGAATCACCAAACTCCTTCATTCGGTCGATCATGAATCGTCCAAAGTTCCTAACGGGAATATCTGACAGTTTCAGTGTCTTCGCCATTTTGGGCTAGTCCATGTGACACGTATGTACACCACCGCCTGCGCTAATCTCGCAAATATTTGGCAATGTCTTTATTACAAAATACTTGAATATTGGGCTTGAAAAATCAGCTTGATTGACTGAGCCGTAGCTGTGTTACAGCTCAGACTCAGCCAATCAAACTGCTTGATTGCGAGTTGGTATTGCCAATAAATGCTTAGAAACGTTGATATGTTGGCAAGATTAACGCCGGCGGTGTTGTATACAGTAATCTCGTACAATGTAACACTGCTATTTATAGGCCCATGCGTGATAAAGTGACTATAAATTTACTATATTAAAGGTACATGCCTACGGAGCCCCGCAGTGGACATGGATTTTTTATATTAATTCTTTCCCACGAAATAACAATTCGTTCCCTCGAATTAACAATTCGTTTCCACGCAATGACAATTCGTTCCCTCAATTTAACAATTCGTTCCCTCGAATTAACAATTCGTTCCCACGCAATGACAATACGTTCCCTCAAGTTAACAATTCGTTCACACTATATAACAATTTGTTCTCACGAATTAACAATTCGTTCCCGTGTTATTTCGAACGAATTGTTAAATTGAGGGAACGAATTGTTAAATTGAGGGAACGAATTGTTATTTCGTGGGAACGAATTAATAAAAAAAAGAATTCTACGTCCCCTGCGGGTTTCCGTAGGTTCTGCACTGTTCGTTATTCAGTCATCAAGACACGCGTCGTATGTCCGGTAGACAGAATGGCTTCGTATCAGTTCGCAGGAGGGTACGGTAGAATATCATGAACTAGAATGTTCACAAATGGCATAGTCTTTTTTTATTCGTGCGTTAGCGAAGAATTATGCAACCAACATCCAAATTTGAGGTGTTACAGCTTTTATACAAATGAACTAACGTCGGTCGCAGCATATATTTTGCGGGTTGAACTTTCATAAAACACGGGTCTTACGCCATAAAAAAGTAGTTGTAACAACTTACTTTAATCGCCTTTTCAGTGTGATAAAATTAATGTTTTGTTTGCTGTTTTGTACTAATTTATGTTATTGCAAATGTTTCCGTAGTCTAACCGCCATACTCGATTATTTGTGATTCACAACTCCATGGTCAGGTGCACGAATACAATCCAGCGGTTTTGCAAAAAAAATCTATTTTTAGCTCGTTGTTGTTGTTGTTGCAGTAGTTGCTGCTGTGAAATTCTCGCGCTTGATTTTCGCGAAACGCTTTCCACTCTGAAGATTAATTATTAGTATATGTGTCATCCACAAACACATACTGCGAATACTTTCAGGACGTTCAGTCCTTTGATTTCTCCAGTAACAGCAATGGTCAGATATTTCTGGTTATGAATACTGGACAATTAGACCAACCTGCACATCCGAGAGGTATGAACAGACTCTGCACTGTTTCTCAGTCAGTGAGTAAAACACGCGTTTCATATAGCAAACGGTATTGTTCCATGTCAGTTTGTGGGAAGATAGTAGCATATCAGGAATTAGATTTCCGCAAATTGCAGAAGCCTATTCTCTCCAGAATAATAACAACACAGATCAGTTATATTGAACACGTACTCTACTTCACCTCTATGCATACGAGACTCGCCATGAGATTTTGTACCTTTGAACTCCGAAGGTACAAAATCACATGGCTTGTCTCATATGTGGCTGTGACTGGAGAAATGGGGGTTATGCAATTTGTGACCAGTGTAGCTCCTGGTCAAATAGCACACCACTGTAGCCTGATAGCGATATATATTGCTGGTTGGAAAAAATGAACGATGCTTTATTAATGGAATGGTGAACAGTGCAGATCTTGATCAGACTGTGCGGATGCACAGGCTGATCTGGATCTACACTGGTCGCAAACTCCACAAGCCCATTTTCTCCAGTCACAGACACATATAAGTTACATGTATACACGAGACGGGCGCATACATAAGATAACATTGACCCCTGACCGACAAACTTGTTACTAGAGTATTTGACACAGTTACCATATACAGGTAACAAGGTGCATGCTCACGTGGTTACAACAACAACAACAACAACGTCGCCCACTCCAAAGTAAGTATTATTTGATATTTTCCTTAATACGCAACGCATTTTGATGAAATATGGCGCAGCAAACGCGTCTTCATGAGCTGCATGTGGTGGTCCAGGGAATTGGGTACATACTTATGTCGTTCTTGCGAAGACTCGATTTCCGTGTCGATTCTTCGCAAAAACGACAGAAGTGTGGGCGACAATACAAAGACCACCAAATGCAGCTTAACAAGACGCGTTTGATGCGCCATATTTCATCAAATTCCGTTACGTAATAAGGACAATATAACAAAATACGTACTTTGAATCAGATGGATTCTGGAAGTTTCAGTACTTGTTGTTGTTGTTAGTACCACGTGATCACGCACCTTGGGTAATGTCGAGTATGGAAGGCGTTCGAGCCAATTCCACTCTTAAGGTTTAACCACGCTAAATCATCAGATATCCATGCGCGGTATAGTAGTACGTTAAAAACATAAGCCAGATTTGTTATGCCATATGCTTACAGACACCAGTCAATTGATGCACTTGTCTACTTCACAGTCATGTTAATATATCATTTACATCAGTTTGAAGCATATTTTTTGGGATTATTTTGCAAGTCGAAGCATGTTTGTCATGTGAGACAGTTTCGATTCCAGCCGCTGACTTTTAGCGTGAATTTGAATTTATCCAAAGCGGAATGGGTGCAGGTTATGGGAAAATAGGTCCCACAACATGCATACGAAAAATGAAAGAAGCAGAGAATAGCGAAATGTGTGGTCATTGGTTAGTTTATATAGGAAAAATCAATGGTTGTGGTTGACCTTAAATATAAGCCGAAACGAAACCGGTAATACTTATGACGTTATAAAGAAAATAAGCAGGTATAACCCTCTCAATTTGTGCTCAACGTCGGGAATATGCAATCCAAGATGGCCGCCATTCTATGTTCTATCAAAATCGCACTATGTTTCACATGAGCTACCAGAACGTGTTAGGGTCAACGGGATCATTTTATACGAGTGATATACCTGTAGCCTATTTCATCAACATTGCAAAGTATACTTTAGTAGCAAAGTATACTTTGAGGGAGAAATTTTCAATTTTATGATAAATTTATTAATTTTTATTATACTGAATTTATTACATTATCACAGCCAATTTGGCTGTGATAATGTAATAAATTCAGTATAATAATTCTGCATACTTTTAATGATGAAATATATGCATTTCTTAGTTCTATATGAAATAATGCATTTCAGGAAAAATAAATGATTACTCCCTCAAAGTATACTTTGCTAGTAAAGTATACTTTGCAATGTTGATGAAATAGGCTACTGATCATATAAGTGTAAATGTGATGGACTATATGTATAACATATATGTGAACACTGCCTAGTAATTGTATCTTATACGGTACATGGAGTGGCCAAGTCGGCCATCTTTGTTTCACCTCTTCTGGCGTTTTACAAGAAACTGAATATGCGAAGTAGAACATAAAATAAAATAAGTAGGTACATGTATAACCTTCTAACTTCTTAGTACATAACTACTGTCTGTTTTACGAAAGCTGCTAAAATTTTACGGCTATATAAACAATTCAAAAACAATATATTTTTTGATAATATTAAATTAATGGAAAACTTAAGAATGAGCCTTGTAGAACCCGCTTTTGTCCATCTACCACTAGTGTTCACGTGTACGATTAAGCCGGGGAAAATAACGTTTTTAATCAAATTAAACCTTATAGGGTGTCGTTGAATAACTTAGACAATTTTGAAGACGTTTTGATATCGGTGAACTTTAGTGGGCGACAAAAGTGGTACTCGGATGTTAGAACCCACTTTTGTTCATTGACCACTTTTGTTCGCCCTATAAGGTTTAATTAGATTAAAAAACGACTAAGTTATTTTCCCGGCTTAATCGTACACGTGAACAAAAGTGGTAGATGGACAAAAGCGGGTTCTACAACTTACAAGGCTCATTCTTAAATTTTCATTTAATCTAATACTACCGACAAAAATATTGTTTTTGAATTGTTTATATGGCCGTAAAATTTGGGCAGCTTTCGCGAAACAGACAGTAGGGCCCTATAGGTTTCGCCATGTCTGGCCGTCTGTCTGTCCGTCCGTTTATTTTGTGAAAGTGTGTGTAAAAGTTTCTCAAATTAATTTATGTTTGCCTTCAGCTAATATCGTCATATTGCACACATGCATTACTTAGTAACGATGCATCCTTTCACATTAATACAATTACCCTCGCTACTGAGCATACGTCCGTCCGTCTGTCTGTTTATTTATTTTTTTTATGTTTTTGTAAAAGTTTCTCAAATAGGGCTATAAGTGCGTCAACAGACTACATGTTTTTAGTATTAAATCTGGAATCCAAAATGGCCGACAGTTCAAGTTTTATAAAAAATCACGTTAACTTTTCAATCGACCTTGGATTACATAAACAAATCCTATCAGAGTGTACCGGATCAGTTTAGCCTGTTGTATTATTAGTTGATAGTGGTGTATTCTCATAGAGATTAGTAGGTTAGTGCCGTGAATGGGAAAAAATATCCGGCAAGGCTCAAGCATTTCTTTATTTCTCATCAGAAGTATATGTTGTGACCACTCATTTGAACCGTCTCGCCGAGACGGTTCAAATGAGTGGTCACAACATATTCTTTGGTTCAGAAATAAGGAAAATAGATAGAGAATAGTAGGTTAGTGTCGTGAATGGGAACAAATATCTGGCAAGGCTCAGGAAACGGGATGGGCGAGGCTCTGCTGTAAAATGCAAAAATTGTATTGACTGGATATCAAAAATGTTTCAAGGCACCGTGTTTCACGGCACATACGCACTGTGTTGACGGGATAATATACTTTATTTATCCTAAGATTCCCTCCTTTCTTGTATTGTAATGTATATTGTTATTTCTAATTCATAAATAAATACTGTTTAAACCAATATTTATCCGGTATATTAACGTTTTACCTGTGGAATAATCATACTTTGTAATAGTTCGGCAATACTATATAACCACGCGAGGCAGGGACGTACAATTATTTTGTTATGCCCCCGCCACCGAATGGTGAGGGGGGCATATAGTGTTACCGGCGTCCGTACGTACGTATGTACGTACGTCCCGAAACCTTAACCCTGGGTAAATGGCTTATAATTTCTGTTTCCTTGCTCGGATCTGCTTCACATTTCACACACACATTGCTCCAATGGTCCTCTACCGCCCTGTGACAAATCCACATTCGTCCCGCCCCCGCTAAGCACAGGGCCAAGGTCACAGACTTGGTGCGTTCGAAACCTTAACGCTGGGTAAATGGCTTATAATTTCTGTTTCCTTGCTCGGATCTGCTTCACATTTCACACACGCATTGCTCCAATGGTCCTCTACTGCCCTGTGACAAATCCACATTCGTCCCGCCCCCGCTAAGCCCAGGGTCAAAGTCACAGACTTGGTGCTTTCGAAACCTTAACGCTGGGTAAATGGCTTATAATTTCTGTTTCCTTGCTCGGATCTGCTTCACATTTCACACACGCATTGCTCCAACGGTCCTCTACCGCCCTGTGACAAATCCACATTCGTCCCGCCCCCGCTAAGCCCAGGGTCAAGGTCACAGACTTGGTGCTTTCGAAACCTTAACGCTGGGTAAATGGCTTATAATTTCTGTTTCCTTGCTCGGATCTGCTTCACATTTCAGACACGCATTGCTCCAATGGTCCTCTACCGCCCTGTGACAAATCCACATTCGTCCCGCCCCCGCTAAGCCCAGGGTCAAAGTCACAGACTTGGTGCGTTCGAAACCTTAACGCTGGGTAAATGGCTTATAATTTCCGTTTCCTTGCTCGGATCTGCTTCACATTTCACACACGCATTGATCCAATGGTCCTCTACCGCCCTGTGACAAATCCACATTTGTCCCGCCCCAGCTAAGCCCAGGGTCAAGGTGCTTTCAAAACCTTAACGCTCGGGTAAATGGCTTATAATCAAATATGTCTCGTTTTCTTTGGCTGCCAGCGGGGGCATTCGTGTGCCGACAGGCCACATTTCTAGTTATTAATTCGTTCCCACGAAATAACAATTCGTTCTCTCAATTTAACAATTCGTTCCCTCAATTTAACAAGTGTTCCCATGAAATAACAATTCGTTCCTACGGAACAAAACGAATTGTTAAATTGAGGGAACGAATTGTCATTTCGTGGGAACGAATTGTTAAATTGAGAGAACGAATTGTTATTTCGTGGGAACGAATTGTTAATTCGAGGGAACGAATTGTTAAATTGAGGGAACGAATTGTTATTTCGTGGGAACGAATTAATGAAAAAAATCCATGTCCCCTGCGGGGCTTCGTTAGTTTAACAGTCATTGCCTTATTAGCATATAACATTGACGCGCGTAGATCCAAGGGGATTGGAATATTAATATTTAATACTATGCCTTCCTGTTTTTAAACGGATTTAAAACGGTTAAAATGATATATAATTGTAATTTGTGTATTGCCCGTATTAATAACAGTTCTCCAGTCACAGCCATATATATCTTAACCTTGTGCAACCCGATGCAAAAACACGAATACTCGAGTTTCTAGTATCTGGTCGATATTCGTGTTTCTAGTATCGGTTAAAGGTACATGCCCACTCAGTAGGCACAACATGTTATTTATATCAGAGACATCATCTGAGACATTTTCTGGAAAAATTAACATTCATTCCCCATTACACCACGTATCGATTGGCATTATTATACATTTTATATCAGACTTAACTTTCCACACTGATATCAGGGGCGATAACCGTGTTTCCTTAAAATGTTAACGGACATTACTATTTATACTCTGTATTTATTTTCTGATGTGCAATTATTATACTTTATAATCTGTCGAAAATATATTTTTTTCAGGTGACGCATTTAATTAGTATAAATAATTAAAAAATACCACGACTCATTTGCATACGAAAATAGCATGATACAAACGTGTGTAACTATCAGTAAAATAAATATTACTAAATGATTATATCTGTATAGCGGCCACTTGTAATCTTTAGAACTGGTGGAATAGTGACACAATTATACACTTATTTAATTCCTATAAAGAACATTTTGTGGCTACCGAATAGGTATGTACCTTTAACATATTGTGATAATGAATACATGCACATGGTCAAACAAACAATAGCCCGCCGATCACCTTGGACCTACTTGGCGCCCGGGTTATCACCTACGACCTGTACCTGTTAGATATATTATATTTAAGGTTAGGAATTGGGAATATCTATAGCACATATGAGACAGGCGATGTAAATAGCGTCATAAGATGACAATATTTTCAGGGTACATGCGGAATTATATTCCGCATGTACTCTGAAAATGTTGTCAACTTTTGACTTAATTTATGAAAAATATTGTAAATTTTGTAAACGTATTTCATGAAATTATGCAGATGTCCGAAGGTTCAAAATCCCATGACGTGTCTGATATGTGGCTGTGACTGGGGAAATATGACATAATATAAGATTTGTGACCAGCGCAGCTCTTGATCAAGTCGTATACTCCTGTAACCTAATAACGATATGTTGTGTTTGTCAACTGCATGCCAGGTATTTATTTCATTGACGGCGGGGTGAACAGTGCTGGGGGCCGTTTCACTAAACTTCGTACGACTAAAATGTTCGTAAGTGCAAAATTATGATATTCTATGATAGTAATTTCACATTAAGGACCCGTTCTATACCTGATCATCGTTTGATTCAAAGATAATTGCTTCGTAAACGTGATAGAATATATGTATAACATATCTGTGAATACTGCCTCATTACTGTATCCTGAACGGCACATGGAGTGGCCAAGTCGGCCATCTTTGTGTGTTCCAGCCATCAGCTAGTTTCACCTGTTCTGACATTTGACAAAGAACTCAAAATGTGAAGTAGAACATATAATATAATGTAGCTAATCGCATGTAGACGGCCCGCCAGGGCATGAACAAAAACTTTTGATGGCATTTTTTGTTATAAATGGGTACCCATGCTAGTTTAT
>JAQRGA010001883.1:0-14999 GCA_029237695.1 Conchocele bisecta
GCATTTGTTATAAAGTTTAACATTTTGACAATACATTGCAATTGATAAAAAGATAAGATTTACTTGCTTTTACAGAAAATTAATAATCTGAAGATGATAGGTCTTAAATATGTTGTACGAACGTGGACAGAAAGAAAATAGTATTTCTTCCTAGTCTGTGCATATTTAGTAACAGAAAACACATGGTATGGACCTGTGCTATTGTTCTCTATACACCTAACAACAAAAACTGTTAGTATGCATGTTTTAACAAGAATAAATCAGATTTACAAGTAAAATGTTGTACGAAAGTGGACAGAAAGTGACCATGAAAACTACTTGTTTATAAATATTTTAGCAGAAGGTTAAATGCCTTTCCAAAAGGATATTTAACATACTGTTTAGAAACAAAACAAACATCTTGTCTATCTGCTACGAGAACAATGCAACACGATAAACCAGAGTTACAAAAATTGTTGTACGAACAGAAGACAGAACTATGACATGTCAGACGAATGTTGGACAGAAGTTGTACGAACAGAATTGACTAAAGACAGAAGTTGTACGAACAATGGACGGAACTGTAACATGTCGGTCGAATGTTGGACAGAAGTTGTACGAACAATGGACGGAACTGTAACATGTTGGTCGAATGTTGGACAGAAGTTGTACGAACAATGGACGTTACTGTAACATGTTGGTCGAATGTTGGACAGAAGTTGTACGAACAATGGACGTTACTGTAACATGTTGGTCGAATGTGGACAGAAGTTGTACGAACAATGGACGTTACAATGTAAAATGTTGGTCGATGTTGGACAGAAGTTGTAGACAATGGGCGTTACTGTAACATGTTGGTCGAATGGTGGAAGAAGTTGTAGAACAATGGACGTTACCTAAAATAAATTGTTGGCGATGGTGGACAGAAGTTGTACGAACAATGGACGTTACTGTAACATGTTGGTCGAATGTTGGACAGAAGTTGTATGAACAATGGACGGAACTGTAACATGTTGGTCGAATGTTGGACAGAAGTTGTACGAACAATGGACGGAACTGTAACATGTCGGTCGAATGTTGGACAGAAGTTGTACGAACAATGGACAGAACTATAACATGTTGGTCGAATGTTGGACAGAAGTTGTATGAACAATGGACGGAACTATAACATGTCGGTCGAATGTTGGACAGAAAAATGTTTAGAAAATCATCACACGTATTGCTACTCATGACTTCAAAATGACAAGTATTACGCCAAAATCAATGAGTAATTTATTCGAGTACTCATTTTATCTGGGAAACTGCTGACAGTTTGTGCACAATTTTTGGTGTGCAAGTTCCTTATTTTTTGTTGCAATTTCAGTTGTGTTGACTCAAGTTCATGGTGTTTGCCTAACTGAAGAGTCCTGGAAACACTGTATGGGTCCAACAAATATTAGGACGAAACGAACCACACATCTGCCATTATCAAGATTGCTAAACAGTAAAACTTAATCAAAGTTCCAAACCGAAAAAAATAAGTTAGAACACTTAAAGATAGACTGATGAGCAAGCGTAAGAGTCAGTTATTTGTAATTGTTTAAAAACATTTTGTTTCAAAAGCACAAGATTAAGTGCTCAATTGGGCAATTTGTTTGGTTCGTCTTAGGGATAATTATTATGATAAGTACAGTATTGGTAACATGAGAAACTTTTATTTAAATTCTTACTGATTTGTCGATGTTAGAGCTGCGTGGTCGAAGTTGATAAAGTAAATCGCGTAAACATAAATAATGCGTGTAATGCTAAACCAACTGGGATGGCATGGTAGAACTATAATGTAAAGTTCTGTTGAATGCTCAAAATATTGGCAATTCAACAATACGTGCATATTTCTGAAATATGTTGTTAGGAAAACAAATGGCGACTATCTGGAGTGACAAGAGTCACTGGCAATTAACTAATGAAAAATACATATTTATTTATATTGTATAATTAGGTACTTATTAATTTCTGATAGTAATTGTTTTACACCCCAACTTCGAGGACGCAGCTTTAAGTATCTAGACGATATTCAGATTTTTGCAATGAATATGACATATAATAAGCACGAGTGAAATGTAGACATTTGCCATCACGAGCTGAACATATATATATATGTCATATTCATTGTAAAAATCTGCATTTTCTGTTTATTACATACAAATAAAGTCCAACAAACGCAGATTTCCTTGTAATGGTGCCATAAATGACGTCAAATGTCGTGATGTTACGCCATGTAAAAAAGCTCGAGTGACGTTTATTTCACCGGAAGTAGTCATATTTCACCGGATGTAGTGTTTTGTTCACTGCAGTGAAGATATGGATTTTATGTTCACCGTATAGCTATGTATTTAATGCAAAAGTACGTAATAAATACAGGATATTCATATTTTGTTAACGAATATGACATATGTTCATCGAGTGCTGTGAAATGTCGATATTTGAACATTTCACACCACGAGATGAACATGCAACATAATTCATAGCAAAAAAAGAAAGAATATTCTATTACTTACAATATAACATCAAAGTGTCATAAAACGCCAGGGACATCATAGTGTCAACGTTAATGTGCAGGTGCGCTTATCAACAAAATTCACCGGAAGTAGCATACTTGAGCGAATAATATAGATACATGTATGTATGTATATACTTTAAGTACTGATACGTCATTTTGCTTGAATTTCTAAATTTAGATGTTTTACATATATGTCGCAGAACCATATTAGATAGAAGTAAATATCTCCAGAGCGGTATAAAATTCCATAATAAATACCTGGTTGGCTGGGCATGAAATTAATATTTTTTTCAAGGTCCGCCAACCAGGTATTTATTATGGAGCTTCAATACCTCTCTGGAGATATTTATTTCCTAATTTAACATCATTTAGGGGTAAAATGTTTTAAATGTAAATTGCTGTCGTCGAGAAGAACTTCGCGCCTTCAGGACTGGATGAGATAATGTCCTCAGCACAGAAGAAGCTGGCTCCTGCGAGATATCGGGGCGGGTTGGCCAACGGTACACCTGTGTATTACGCCCCACCTCCTCCATGTACTGTATAACCAGCTCATCATGAACAATTTCCATAATCTGAAATAAACAAACATATGGCATGCTTGTTAGTTATTATTTTCATATTATACATACCTGGGCTATTCATTGATCAATAAGGATTGGTTGTAAGGGTTTTTATTGACATATTGAAAGCTATCATAAACTTCTGACAGTCAAACTGTTCGACAGCATCCATTCGACAGAATGGAAGATGACATCATTGGCATTATGAAGAAAAGATCATGGTTCAAACATCATATAATAGAGTAGTTCATTTACAATATTGAATTACATTGGGATTTGATGAGTAACCAGGTTGAGCCAGTACATCACATGATCTGCCCTTACTACACCAACACAATACAATATAATGCATGAGAAACTGCTAGCACTTGGTATGTTCAACCTATTTTGGTGTATACCCAGATCAGCCTGTAACCATTTTAATATGGATAAATATTAATTCATGTCTTGATGTTGGTATGTCAAAGAGTGTAGAAATGTTTAAATGCATTTGTGCAGGCTGATATGGGTGTATGGTGATTGCATACTCCAAGTGTAACTTTTTCATACATGCCCATAACATATAACACAACTTTAGTAACCAACTGCAACAGGAACATTAGGTAAACTATGTAGATGGCCACGGCGCGTGTCACGCCATACTTTGCATCAATTGATATTAAACTAACATTTGTGGAACCCTTAACATTTCAGACGTATGTACACACAGACGCCAAAGTGCCGACTGTAGTCCGCTGTCCGTAAGCGGGCGCAACAAAAAAAAATAGATGTGGTTTAGGTAACTTTATTATGGTAGGTAGGTCAGCATTGTTGTTTTTTCCCCTATGAATTGTCCCAAAATGTTTCACTTTAATATACATGATATATATTGCATTATGTATACATATATATATGTGACACACCATCAGAAACATGTCTCAATTGAGGTTATGACCAGTGTTGCTTCTGATAATCTAGAATAGTCTTGGTGCATGATAATAATATAAATCTGCAGGGTTTTACTGACAAATTGCAACGAATGTGATCGGACTGCGCGGATCTGGGGCTACACTTGTCAAATATCTCAATAGTGCCATTTTTCTCAAAATGTGTCATACATGCATATTTGAGTACCTTTCTTAACTACATATAAATGTATATCTAACAACGTTAGACTTTGTCTAGTTTCTTAATACCTGAACCACACATATTTTTTTGGTCTTAACATCAACATGATAACTAATCTATACCTCAGCCACATATTGTAAACTGCGTTTGCCACACTGTATGGCAACTAACACGAAGTCACCAACAGCATGCTCCATCCTATGATAAACATGTGTATGTATTTTATTCAGTGAAAGTAAGAGGAAACTTGTTAATGACTGCTATTATAGTTGCTTTACTATTATAGCAGCCAACATTCATAATTTCCTAAAGAAATATGATGCTAAAATATATAAATTTACAAGTCATATATAACATAACATTACTCGCTTGAACTTGTAATATAGTGGTATATATCTTAACATGTATTTATTTATACATTGGAGCATTAGTTACCTGAAAGGCTTATCATTGGTGGACTGGTGGTTGGACTCTTCAGGGACCCGGGTGGACTCATCGGGGACCTGGGTGGACTCATCAGGGACCTGTGTGGACTCATCAGGATCCTGGGTGGACTCATCACGATCCTGGGTGGACTCATCATGGGCCTTGGCCCGCTGCACCTGTTCAATGTATCTGGAATGAAGAGAGAACAGAACATGCAATAAGACACAGCGGATGAGTGAAATATGGAGCAATATTGCCAAACACTGGTGGTGTCCCAAACCAGGCTGACAATCTGAACTGTGTTGAAGGACCGGCTACTACTGCTTTACGACTGTCTCCATTTGTGTGCTCTAAAGTATTTCTTATATCATTTTGTGTGGCTCTTCGGTCTCATTGGGTGTTTTGCATTCTATTTTACCTCGTCATCTAGCATCACATTTGCATCATTTGATGAAAGTCAATAACAGTTGAATTGTACTTGATGTCATTTGGCCATTAACACCAGTTAAACATGCAAGTGGCAGTATGCATTGAGTTTACTTTCCTGAAAGGCTCATCATTTGTGGGATGGTTTGAGGGCGCTACGGCATACCTCGTCTGCTCTTTAGGCGTCGACACTCAGGGAGACGGTCCTGGCTCTAGGGCCGGACTGGACACTCATCAGACCTCGTTCTAACTCTAGCGGTCCGACACTCAGGACCTGGGTGGACTCATCGGCGGACATGGGTGGACTCATCAGGGACCTGGGAGACTGGTATGGTGGACTCATCTGGGACCTTGGTAATGAATGGACATCAGGGACCTGGGGTGGACTCATCAGGGACCTGGGTGACGATATGGACTCATCAGGGACCTGGGTGGACTCATCAGGGACTGGGTAGGGACCTGTATGGACACAGGCAGGGACCTGGCTGACTCATCCGGCGACATGTGGACTCATCAGGGATGGTAGGGACCTATGGACTGGCTGGACTCATCGCGACATGGTGGACCTCATCAGGGACCTGGGTGTACTGTATTGACTCATCAAGGGACCTATGGACTCCATCAAGTGACCTGGGAAGGAACCTGGGGGGGGGGGGGTATGGACTCTTCATGAACCGGCTGGGGGACTCAATCCCGCCCCCCCGACCCCCCATGGGGGACTTATCAGGGACCTGGGTAGGGGACTGTATGGACTCAAACAGGGACCTGGGTGACACAACAGGGACCTTGGTGGACCTGGTATGGGACTCTTCAGGGACTGGTGGACTCCTCAGGGACCTTGGTAGAACTGTATGGACTCATCCAGGAACCTGGCTGGACTCCAATCCGCGACATGGGTGGACTCATCCATGGGACCTGGGGTAGACTGTATGGACATCATCAGGGACACCTGGGTGTGGACTCATCAGGACCTGGGTTGGACTGGTATGGACTCATCAGGGACCTGGGTGGACTCATCAGGGACCTGGGAGGGGGACTGTTATGGGACTCATCAGGGACCTGGGTGGACTCATCAGGGGAACCTGGGGTAGACTGTAATGGACTCAATCAGGATCAACCTGGCTGGACTCATCCCCCGCGACATGGGTGGACTCATCAGGGAAAAAAAAAAAAACAACCTGGGTAGAACTATGGACTCATCAGGACCTGGGTGGACTCATCAGGACCTGGGTTGGACACATCAGGGACCCTGGGTTTGGACTGTAATGGACTCAGCAGGGACAACCTGGGTAGAACTGTATGGACTCATCCCAGGAACCTGGCATGGACTCATCCGCCCGACATGGGTGGACCTCAACAAGGGACCTGGGTAAGACTGTATGGACTCATCCGTGACCTGGGTGGACTCATCAGGGACCTGGGTGGACTCATCAGGGACCTGTCTGGACTCATCCGCGACCTGGGTGGACTCATCCGCGACCTGGGTGGACTCATCAGGGACCTGGGTGGACTGTATGGACTCATCAGGATCCTGGGTGGACACATCAGGGGCCTTTACCCGCTGCGCCTGTTCAATATATCTGAAATGAAGTGAGAACAGAACATGCAATAAGACACAGCGGATGAGTGAAATAGTGAGCAATATTACCAAACACTGGTGGTGTCCCAAACCAGGCTGACAACTGAACTTTGTTGAAGGCCCGGCAACTACTCATTTACGCTTGTCGCCATTTGTGCGATCTAAAGTATTTTTTATATAATTTTGTGTGGCTCTTCGGTCTCATTGGGTGTTTTGCATTCTATTTTACCTCGTCAGCTAGTATCACATTTGCATCATTTGATGAAAGTCAATAACAGTCTCTGGGCTAACGTTGAATTGTATTTGATGTCATTTGGCCATTAACACCAGTTAAACATGCAAGTGGCAGT
Source organism: Conchocele bisecta (assembly GCA_029237695.1). NCBI lineage: Eukaryota > Metazoa > Mollusca > Bivalvia > Lucinida > Thyasiridae > Conchocele > Conchocele bisecta. The sequence continues at coordinate 6,967 of JAQRGA010001883.1, forward strand.
ATGCATTGAGTTTAGTTTCCTGAAAGGTTCATTATTTGTGGGATGGTTAGAGGGCTCGTTACGGGCATACCTCGTCTGCTCTTTAGGGCCCGTGGACACTTCAGGGACCTGTCTGGACTCGTCCGCGACCTGGTTGGACTCATCCGCGACATGGGTGGACTCATCCGCGACCTGGGTGGACTCATCAGGGACCTGGGTAGACTGTGGACTCATCAGACTGGTCAGGGACTGGGTAGACTGTATGGACTCATCAGGGACCTGGATGGACTCATCAGGGACCTGGATAGACTGTATGGACTCATCAGGATCCTGGGTGGACAAATCAGGGGCCTTGACCCGCTGCGCCTGTTCAATATATCTGAAATGAAGGGAGTTCTAACAGAACATGCAATAAGACACAGCTGATGAGTGAAATAGTGAGCAATATTACCAAACACTGGTGGTGTCCCAAACCAGGCTGACAACTGAACTTTGTTGAAGGCCCGGCAACTACTCATTTACGCTCGTCGCCATTTGTGCGATTTGTGTTTTCATGGCTTCTCGATCCCTTTTGGGTACTTTATATTCTATTTTATATAATTTTGTGTGGCTCTTCGGTCTCCATTGTGTGTTTTACATTCTATTTTACCTTATCATCTAGCATCACATTTGCATCATTTGATGAAAGTAAATAACAGACCCCGGGCTAACTTTGAATTCTATTTGATGTCATTTGGCCACATTAACATGCCTTGTGAGTTTAGTTTCCTGAAAGGCTCATCATTTGTGGGATGGTTTGGGAGATCTTTACGTGCATACCTCGTGTGCTCTTTAGGGCCCGTGGACTCTTCAAGGACATGGCTGGACTCATCAGGAACCTGGGTGGACTCATCAGGGACCTGGGTAAATCCATCCGGGACCTTGGTGGGCTCATCAGGGATGTGGCTGGACTCATCCGGGACCTGGGTGGGCTCATCAGGAACCTGGGTGGACTCATCAGGGATCTGGGTAAACCCATCCGGGACCTTGGTGGGCTCATCAGGGATGTGGCTGGAATCATCCGGGACCTGGGTGGACTCATTAGGGTCCTGGCTGGACTGCGTGGACTCATCAGGGTGATCCAAAATTGCTAGTATATCTTGTATATCGAGTGTGAATGTTGCATCGTCAGATTCCTGTTCATAGAGTTCATCATCATTGTCCATGATTTCATCTACCACGTCTACAGTCATCGGCATCAGTGGAACAAAATGGTTGAATGCAAATTTTCGTTCAGGAATACTGCAGCCGCTTGTGTTGCTCCACATAATATAAACTGGACTGCATTGTGTGCTTTGTTCACGGACAGGGTAGAATATCCTGTGCATATCATCACGGACTGTATGAGAGCCGTATGTTGGACACACCGACACAATTGGTCTGGACAGGATGCTTGCTAATGCTGCAATTTGCCACAAACCCATCCAAACTCCTGGCCTGGAGATATTAATGATTTCCTTGTCATAGATCTTCCTTATGGATGAATTTGTAAGTCTCTCACCCATATATTCACTGGAATACATTGCGAATGATCGTGTGACGTTTTCATTTCCTGAATTACGTTTACCCTTTCTCATTGTTTCATTGTCCAGATATGCGGCTCTGTTAGCAATCATTTCCATTGTTATTCTGTCTCGCATTTCTTCATATTCATTTTCTGTCCCATACGCAATAACACTGGCGCACCGAGGGAGACAATTTCCATCACCATAAATCTGGCAAGGAAACATCGGTACTGCACTAGTCACGGGAAGTTCATCAGGCATTAAATCCGTGCTGTGTTTGTCTATAGATTTACACGTGTTCACAAATGATCTGTCTTCAGATTTCGGAAGTTCTGGTAGCTCAGCAGATTGTAGCGCGGCAGTAAGTTTTCTGATGTTCATACCATCTTTTCTAACAACATCACCCGTGCTTTTTTCGTGTTTTTTTCCATGGGTTGTCAAAGTGTACGCGTGAGCATCTTTCTTAATAACTGTCTCCTCCTCACACTCTTCACTCGTCACGGGAAGTTCATCAGGCATCAAATATGTGCTGTGTTTGTCTATAGATTTACACATGTTCACAAATGATATGTCTTCAGATTTCGGAAGTTCTGGTAGCTCAGCAGATTTTAGCGCGGCAGTAAGTTTTCTGATGTTCATACCATCTTTTCTGACAACATCACCCATGTTATTTTTGTTTTTGTTTTCATGGGTTGTCTTAGTGTACAGGTGACCATCGTTCTTAATCATTGTCTCCTCCTTCCACTCTCCAACCACAAGAATATTGGGACATTCGCCGGTTCCGTCGAGGCAGGAACGACAGCAACATGATAGATCTCGGGTGACTATTTTCCCAGGCGAAATCCCCTTAATTGAATGCACTTTCCTGGTTCCCTTCACTGTTTTTGCTGCTATCCTGTCTGGCCTATTGCGGTTGATGGCATCTGTGTTAATGTAAATGAATGTCCGGCGAAAATTGTCTGTATGTTTTTCAAGTTTAGAGTCACATATAGTGTAAACGTCAGTTGCTGAATTTAAGACCGTTCCTCCTTTCATGGCCCTACTGAGGAAAGATTTTACAACACCCGAACAGCCATCAGCAGGCCCCTTCCCATGACTTGTACCAAAGAAATGTCTCTGTATAGCCACATTATGATCGGCTTCACCAAAACTTACATCCGCAAATGGGGTTTTAGACTTGTATTGTGAACTACATCCATCTGAGAATTGTATCATTTGTGCCACCCGTGTGTCTTTTTTAATCAAATCTAAGGTTTGTGTTACACAATGTTCTACCATATGGCAATCATGAGTCAAGTCATTTGAGATAAAGATTACTTCATGAGTAATTAGTTGTTCACGTTGCTGTTTCTCTTTGTCCGATTGTTCTGGTTCACTTGGCCGTTTCTCTTGGTCCGTTTTTGGTGGTTCAGTTGGACATTTCTCTTGGTCTCTTTTTGGTGGTTCACTTGGACATTTCTCTTGGTCCGTTTTTGGTGGTTCACTTGGCCATTTCTCTTGGTCCATTTTTGGTGGTTCACCTGGACATTTCCCTTGGTCGGTTTTTGGTGGTTCACTTGGCCATTTCTCTTGGTCCATTTTTGGTGGTTCACTTGGACATTTCTCTTGGTCCGTTTTTGGTTGTTCACTAGGTCGTTTCTCATAGTCTCTTTTTGGTGGTTCACTTGGCCGTTTCTCTTTGTCCGTTTTTGGTGGTTCACTTGGCTGTTTCACTTCAGTTTGTGGTGCTAAATAATAGCAAACAATCGGATGAATTGTCACTTGTTGCGCAAACCAGTGTGCACTTTGGCACTCATCTTGGTTGCGCAGTGTCATGTTTTCTGCAAAATCCATGACACATAGTACATGTTCTTTACCCAAACCATCTTTGGCTTTCTGAAATTGTTCAAGTTGCCAATGGGCTACAAATAGATGCATGGAGAAACTTTCCAAGTTGTCCAACAAACTTTCCACAAGTTCCTTATCGCTACCAATGTGTTGCACAAGAGTCTTTCTGTTTTGTTCCGTTTTGCCACTCGTGGTTTTTTTATTTTGCCACACTAACCACACTGCTTCTTCATCTGACTCTAATAATTGTCCTAGCTTACCTCTAATGATGACTTGTTTCGTTCCGCAATTATCACACTCTCGTTTAACACATTTCAGATTTGGCTGGCTACCCTTTTCATAGTCGCACATACTCAGTTGGTTTGCTACATATTTGTCTTTGATTATGTCTGCCTTGTTCAATTTTTGGTTGATTGTTTTTAATTGAAATTGTATGTTTGTGCATTTTTCACATAGACAACCCCTGAAAGGCGCTTTATCTACAGTTTCAACATTTCGAGGTTTGAGAGACGCAAATTTGCTGAAGCTAACATCATTTCCAGGATTGTCCTTTTTGAACTGCTCATGGGTCTCCTTCAGGGTGTAATTCACGTGTGTTTCTGTTTCATCTGTTTCTTGGATACCGTTTTCTTTGTAGCATGTGTCACAGAAATAGTAGGTTTAATATAGAAATCTTTCACCGCCGTAACAACCTCATCAGAAAGTGCATCAGACCTTTTTGGGGGACATTCCATTACCTTATCTAATTTTGACCATGTCCGTAGTAAATTATAGCGTATACCAATTTCACTGGATGCAAAACTGTTTAAGCGGTATTTCCGTAACCTTGTAAGTTGTGATGCTAGGACTCGTTTTGCCCTAGTGTCTTTTGATTTTCTTAACTGTTTCACCCTTTTAAACTGTTCTTTAAAACTTTCCTTTGTTACCTCACTTAGATCTGACTTTTTTTTTTTACTTGGTACAGGTATCTCGGTTTCCATTGCTTTCCTTTTTCTTGGTGATGCCGATGATATTATTCCTTTAACCACAATTGCAAATTGTTTTGGATCTTTTGGCATATGTTTCTTCGATCGATAGACAGCTTTGCGCATAGCTTCTGGTGAGGGAAACCCAACTTGGCCCGAGATGGTCGAAGTACTAGGTATTGTGGGAGTATATTTCATTCTTTTAGTCTCGCAATCTTTTTCTCTAATCCGTCTCTTTTTCTGTGCAGATAGCCCCTCTCTGCAAATGTATAGAGATTAACTGAATAATCTTGATACCAAGTTTATCAGGTGGGGTGAACAAATGTGTCTAGGACACACAGCAGAATCAGACGTACAGTGATGTTGCAATTTACGTTTTGTAGTACTTACTTAGCAAACATATATTTATTTTGAAATCATATGAAGTCTTTCCACCCTTAGTTCACTGTATTCCCAGCGGTTCTTTAAAACCAATATACACCATTGTCCTGTTGACAATTTTGGTTTAGACTAAGATTGAAGGGTATAAAATCCCGAAATCTGGACTAATGTTGGTCCAATGTAACAAATGTGTTTGTTGTTTATTTCTCATTGTATTTTTATGGGACCGTACACTGCTAGTCGTTGGGTGCACATTTGTGCCGTGTTGAAGGCTCACCGTCTACCGCTGTACACTTACGGTCTTTTGAGTGGTTTAAAGGAATTATAACTAGAACGACAGTCAGAGCGACCGCGATGTATCCCCCAGCCGGTGGTCAGTCATGGTGGGCATAGTAGGTGGTGGGCACAATATGTGGTGGGTACAGTGGGTGTGGGGTACAGTAGGTGGTGATGGGCACAGCAGATGGTGGGCAAAGTCAGTGGACATGGGCAGAGTAGGTGGTAATTGCGACAGTACATGGTAGATGGTGGGTGAAGGCAGTAATGGTGGGCAAAGCCAGCAGTGGTGGGCACAGAAAATGGTGGGCAAAGTCATTGGTGGTGGGCACAGAAGGTGGTGGGCAAAGTCATGGTGGTGGGCACAGTAGATGGTGGGCAAAGTTAATGGTGGTGGGCAGTCAGTGGTGGTGGGCACAGTAAGCAGTCGGCAAAGTCAATGGTGGTGGGCGCAGTAAGTGGTGGACAAAGTCAGTGGTGGTGCGCACAGTAGGTGGTGGGCACAGTAGATGGTGGGCAAAGTCAGCGATGGACAATCTCTCGAGCACCAGCTTGTCAAATGCCTCGTAGACTGAATGTCAAACAGTGTGCTTCCTTATCAGACGACGCGGATGCACAGGCTGATCCGGGTCCACACCGGTCGCACAGACGTTAAGCAGCATCACTCACGCCACATAATGTTAAATGCTTCATAGACTAAATGGTGAACAGTGTCGATCCTAATCAGACAGCGCGGATGCATAGGCTGATCTGGGTCTACACCGGTCACCCAAGCCCCATCTCTCAAGCAACAGCATGTCAAATATTTTGTAGACTGAATGGCGAACAGTAGATCCTGATGAGATTCAGTATATTTGATTGGGCCAGTAAAATCACTTAGGCTGTTGAGCAGGCCCTCCCACCCCCCCCCCCCCCCCCCCCCCCCCCCCCCCCCCCCCCCCCCCCCCCCCCCCCGCACACACTTCCTGCTTTATATTACCTGTACTTTCTTTTAGAATTACGCCACTTCATTCTCAGGGACTCTTCCTGGAGCCGTGTTCTCATTTTTGGCTTCGCCTTTGTATCGTCTGTATGGCTCAGTTCTTGTTCTGTTTGTCGTACTTTTCTTTCCCTGTACTGTCTCATTCTCTGACGGGCGGTCTCCAGATCTCGTTCTTTTTGTTGTGGCGTTCGGTTGTCTCTGCGATTTTGTTGTCTTAGTCTTTCTGACTCTATAAATTCCTTCTTGTCCTTCATTCCTGCTCGGTACCTCCGGCACTTCTCTGCATTTGATAGTGGTGGTTCGCTGGGTGGTGGTTGTATCTGAAATGAGAACCTTAGTCTCCAGCCAAGGCAGTTGACAAAATATATACGATTGTCACAATTATGTCATTACGCAATGCAAGATGGCCGCCTAAAGGTAAAAAGTTTGTTCTTTCCTTAGCATCTTCAAACAACTTCTCATGAAGTTGTTGGCCAATGTTAACCAAACTTTATAGACAGGTCCTTCGGGCTGTTCTGTCTGTATATGGATCAGCTTCAGGAAGACAGGTGAGCGATACAGGCCCATGTGGGCCTCTTGCTTAGTTATGCTGCGGACTAGAAAGTGTCTGCGGCGGCGGACACCACGGCGGCGGCATGACGTCAAATCCATAGTATCACCCGACTTTCGTCCGGGGGATACAATGAATACATTTCAAGTGCAGAATAACTCACCGGCCATGGTGATGAATGTGGGCTTGGTCTGTACTGTGATTTGGTTTTCATATTCTCACTGGATATACAACATCTACAACAGAAAAGAAAGATGTCTCGTGGGCCCAGGTGTAAAGTAAATGGGGCAAGGTGCAGGGTAGGGCCAGTGTATGTAGTATATTGTGAGTAAATTTACAAGGATCCGGGCATGGGCATTTAGTGTGGCCTGAGGTGTATTCCCGTAGGCTTTTTGTGCTAAAATTGATTTTTTTGCTTTATAACGTAGATTTAGGGTCCCACTATTGAAAAATGATGGGGTTCAAATTTTCCGACCCCTAATTTGCATATTTTCAAAATGGCCGCCATCAATGAGAGCAAAACTAGTAACTTTTGAATTAAATATGCTACAAACATGTTTTACATGTCCAATTACATTACTTTTTAATACAGAACACATTTATGGAGGTTTCTAATCTATATTTTGGTAGGATAATGCATACAATTTGAATATTTTCAAAATGGCCACCACCAATGAGAGCAAAACTATTAACGTTTTAACTAAATGGGCTACAAACATGTTTTACATGTCTAATTACATTAATTTTTAATACATAGCTCATTCTGGAGGTTTCTATTCTATTGTTGGTAGGATAAGACACATAATTTGAATATTTTCAAAATGGCCACCATCTGCAATCGCAGAAGCCGTAAGTTTGTAACTATATGGACTACAAACTTGTTTAGCATGTCTAATCACGTATATTTCCAATGCAGCACTCACCTTAGAAGGTTTCCTATGTTTATTATGCTAGGAATAATATGATTAGCACATGTGTAAGATGGCCGCCATGTGGAAGGCGGATAGTACATGCACGTCGTATACTAAATAGACTACAATACTGGTTGGCATGTACAATCCTTGTAGTGTTGATGGATACTTAATTCAGCATGTTTCTTATATGGACTGGTAATATAATGCACATGATTTACAATATTTCCAAGATGGCCGCGCTATGGAAAGCACACGTGGTATTAAATGGACTACTGTTATGTTTGGCATGTCTAATCCAGGCAGGTTTAATGTACACATTTCAAGAAGTTTCTTGTCATTCATGTTGCTAGAAGCATAGCATAATATTAAAGATACTCTTTACAAATACATCCAGAAAATTATATTGAATCGGCCAATCTGTTCAGATTGCTTGATTATTGGTGTGGTTAATAGGGGCCATGTGAGCAAATGGGCGGGGGGGGGGGGGGTTCATGTAAGTGGCCAAGAAAGGTATGTCACCATCCGTTTGATTTTGTGAGCATGTTGGGGTGGGGGGGGGTAGGGGCGTGCATGTCGGTGGCCAAGAAATCATGTCGCGATCCGTTTCATTTTGTG
>JAQRGA010001889.1:0-12258 GCA_029237695.1 Conchocele bisecta
CATAGAGAATAGTAGGTTAGTGCCGTGAATGGCAAAAAATATCTGGCAAGGCTCAGGAAACGGGATGGGCGAGGCTGTAAAATGGAAACATTGTATTGACTGGATATCAAAAATGTTTCCACGGCACCATGTTTCACGGCACATACGCACAGTGTTGACGGATAATGTGTTTTATCCCGTCAACACAGTGCGTATGTGCCGTGAAACACGGTGCCGTGAAACATTTTTGATATCCAGTCAATACATTTGTTGCATTTTACAGCCATTTGTAAGTGTTGACTGGATAAATAGAATATTAGGTTAGTGCCGTGAATGGGAAAAAATATCTGGCGCGGCACGGAAAGGGATGTGCTCGGCAGAGCCTCGCACATCCCGTTTCCTGAGCCTTGCCAGATATGTTTTCCCATTCACGGCACTAACCTACTATTCTCTATTCATCCCGTCAACACAGTGCGTATGTGCCGTGAAACACGGTGCCGTGAAACATTTTTGTTATCCTGTCAATACGACCTACTCACTGCGTATGAATATGTGCGGTTGCTGGGATTATTTCTTTGCATTTTAAAGCCATTTGTATGTGTTGACGGGATAAATAGAATAGTAGGTTAGTGCCGTGAATGGAAAAAAATATCTGGCGCGGCACGGAAACGGGATGTGCTCGGCAGAGCCTCGCCCATCCCGTTTCCTGAGCCTTGCCAGATATATTTTTCCCATTCACGGCACTAACCTACTATTCTTTATATTTCTGTCAAAAGTCTCTGTGAAAAATATTCTTGAAGGCATAGACAATCAAAACGAGCGCCGACCAGCCAATAAGTACTGTGCACCCGCGCAGTCTGTTTCGCGTCCATACTGATTTTTGCTAATTCTTAAATTATTCTGTGAGGCGTTTGCATGGTAAACGGTCAGTTATTATGTCGCCAGGTAATGTTTCAGAGACCGAGTTTGTGAACGACCGAGTTGCAATTTAAAATATTTTGCTGACATAATTGTGTCCCTTAATTGTGATCACGTGTTTTCCATTTACTTTATCAGCGTTTATGTTGTTAAGAAAATAGGGGTCCAATTAGCATGATTAAAGCAAGCTAGGTATTCCACGGTTTCAGTCCGCTTACTGTGTGACCCCATTTTGTATGCCCCCGGTCTCACTAGAGCCGGAGGCATATAGTGTTTGGACTTGTGTGTCCGTTTGTCTGTGTGTCCGTCCGTCCGTGGGTGTGTGCGGCACATTAAGAAGTTCGCCGGAGTTTCTATATTCCTTGAAGGATTACTTACATATTCTAACACAGTATACCTGTGGACAAATGCGACACATCCATGCTGCCTTTAATGTGACCTTGACCTGTTGACCATCACAATTTTGAACTTTTTCCAACATTAAGAGGTTCGCCGGAGTTTCTCAATTCTGTCGTAACTTCTATATTTCTTGAATGATTACTTAACTATTTCAACACGGCATATACTACTTGTGTGGACAAACGCTACACGTCCATGGTGCCCTTAATATGACCTTGACCTTTCGACCTTCGCAACTTTGAACTTTTTCCCACATTAAGAAGTTTGCCTGAGTTTCTCAATTCTGTCATAACTTCTTCTATATTCCTTGAAGGATTACTTTAATAGTTCAATATATCATACTTGTGGACAAATGCCACACATCCATGCTACCCTTAATATGACTGTGACCTTTTGACCTTGACAACTTCAAACTTGTTCACACATTGATAAGTTCGCCAGAGTTTCTAAATTCTGTCATAACTTCTATATCCCTTGATGGATTACTTTAATATTTCAATACATCAAACCTGTGGACAAATACTACACATCCATGCTGGCTGTAAAAATTACATTGACTATTTGACCTTCACAATGTGCTTATGAATACTTGTCACTTTTGGTTAATTAACTTTGCCACAGTTTCTTCAATCTGCCACCGGAGGCATTCGTGTGATGAAAGGCCACATTTTCTTGTTTTTGGAGAAATGGGGATTGTGACATTTCGACGGTCTAGTAACATAAGGTCGTAACTGCGACCTTATGTTACTAGACCATCGATTTGTGATAGATAAGTCGGTCCTAATGTGTGACTTAAGTAAATTGGGTTGTGGAAAAAACTTGTGATATGTTTAGCTCTTAATTTGTGGCTGGAGAAATGGGGCTTATGCCATATGTGGCCAGTCAGGCTCCTGATCTGTGACTGATGAAATGTGGCTTATGACATGTGTGGCTGTGACTGGACAAATGGAGCTTATAGCTTTTACGACCAGTATAAATCCAGATCAACCTGTGCCTCCGCACAGTCCGATCAGAATCTGCATTATTGTCTATTAAGGATTACATCTACAAAATGACCGTCATGCTTATAACAAGCAATACAGATCGCTATCTGGCTGCAGCAATGTGCTATTCGATCAGGAGCTACACTGCTCACAAATCCCATAAGCCCCATTTCGCCAGTCACAGCCACATTTGTGAACACTCTAGCTCCCGACACTCGTGCGACCTGATACAGACCGTTACTGTTCATTGGAAGCCTGTCGGACATTGACTCCAACACTGACTGAATGGCGAACAGTGCATTTCCCAATCAGACCGCGTGGATGCGCAGGCTGATCTGGATCTACACTGTCCACAATGCTACTTTCCACAAATGTCATAAGCCTTATTTCTCCAGTAACAGATTAGGAGCTACACTAGTCACAAACTTGACTGTCAGGAATGGCATAAACCCTATTTCTCGAAAACACACATGGCTATTCATACCGGGGTTATGTCATGAAAACACACATGGCTATTCATACCCGAAATAAGCCCCATGAATGTGCCGTTTGTGGGAAGACATTTGCACGGGGTTATGTCATGAAAACGCACATGGCTATTCATACCCGAGATAAGACCAAAGTTGACGATATGTTCATTCATAGCGAATGCGGATTTCGATTCCGAAGTCGATCCCGCATTTGCTCTGAAAATTTCGTCAACTTGTGACATCATTGATGATACATCATATTTCTATAATTCCAGCACAAAAATATTTACACAATTCCCTAACATTTGATTGGCCCGTAGCAAGTCTCTGTCCAAAATTTATATCCCAGTAAACTCCCACGCCGAACTACTTTCTACAGGTGCGCTTTCAGTGCTGTCAATGTAAATAAATGGCTGCAGTCTGTCAAAATAAACACATTTTCTTGATGAATTTATTTCAAATGCTGGAATTATAAGGAATGAATGGCCTTTTTGTTGAATTTATCGGGGATATAAACTTGGAAAAGTCGCGGGAATACTGGACGAGGCCTTCGTCCAGTATTCTCGCGACTTTTCCAAGTTTATACCCGATAAATTCCACAAAAAGGCCATTCTTTCCTATAGTAAATATTTTTCTTGAGGTATTGCACATAGCTTATCTGATATGTAAAACTTAACGTGCCTTGTTTAATTTTATATTCCAGTTTATCTCTCTGTTTCGTACATGTTTGTTAGTTTATGGTGTCCGCAAACATCCGGGTATTTTACCTCTTGGTGTACATGCATATAAGTGGGTGGTGGTCGGGCGAACGAGACGGCGTAAATTAACGGCAGCGGTTCCTCCTTATAGGAATCACGATTTGCCTGGGTTGGCCCTCGGGTACGTTTTTATCTTTGGCTCTTTTGTTACCTGGGAGTTGAATTTGGTTATTGCCCATTATAAAAGTACATGTAGTAAGATTATTACTGATCCTACTGCTTTTGGGAGGGGCCAAGTGTTTCTGGTGTGGCGAGGACCTGGCATCAGATCAGGATTATTCTGATTTCAGGGCTGAATATAAAGTTTTGTTATTGTAAATATTCAGTTCTGATTTTGGGATTTTCCCCCCATTTGTGCATGTACTTGAACATGTACATGTACTTGTACGGGTAATATATGGGATTTAGTACTAAACCCATTGACCCGGCCTTAAATGATCTTAGCTGTTGATAGGCCGTTAAACGCCCAAAAAACAAACAAACATGTATATAAGATACAAAACCGCCTGCGTTAATCTAGCCTATACTATCAACGTTTATGGACATCTATTCATTGGCTGAGCCTGAGCTGTAGCACAATATTCAAGTACATTTGTATTTTTAAATAAATAAGTTGATATATACTGGCAATATGAGACAGGCGTTGGGTTATCGCTGTCGGTCATCGAATGTTTTTAAGAACCTTATCAGATGTTATATTACATAGCTACACAACATTTAGAGCCGTGTTAGTCATAGGTTGAAGTAACGGAGCAAGGTTTATAAGTACATTAAATATACGTTAGAGTATCAGTAAGTTAAAATAATCAGTTTTGAAATATTTATTTGTTACTCCCTGGTATTCTCGTATAACAGAGAGTAAAAAGAACAAATCTTTAACCCTTTGAACCCGAAAGCCCGCTAAAGCGGTTTATGCAAACAGTGCAGATCCAGATGAGTCGGCTCGTAACGAGCCGTCTCATCAGGATCTGCACTGTTTGCAAGAGATTTTAATATTTTTGAGAACAAAAAAAAAAACATTTTCGTAAATGGACTAGTCTGAAAATCATTTTGTGACGATTGGATTGGTTGCACAATTAACATATCAAATTATATTCCAGTTACTTAGGGGTGAAAGGGTTATTTTTACACTTACTGACACTCTTATGTATATTTATAGAGACTCGTAGGTTAGTGCCGTGAATGGGAAAAATATCCGGCAAGGCTCAAGAATGTCTTTATTTCTCATCAGAAGTATATGTTGTGACCACTCATTCGAACCGTCTCGCCGAGACGGTTCAAATGAGTGGTCACAACATATACTTTGGTTCAGAAATAAGGAAAATAGATAGAGAATAGTAGGTTAATTAGTGCCGTGAATGGGAACACATATCTGGCAAGACTATGGAAACGGGATGGGCGAGGCTCTGCTGAGCCCCATCCCGTTTCCGTGCCGTGCCATATATGTTTTCCCATTCACGGCACTAATTAACGTACTATTCTATTTACCCCTTCAACACTATAAATAGCTCTAAAGTGCAAAAATAACCCCAGCCGCATCCTCAAAATCAGAGAACCGAACCGCACATATTCATATGCAATGATTAGGTCGTATTGACAGTATATCAAAACTGTTTCACAACACCGTGTTTCACGGCACATACGCACTGTGTTGACGGGATAAAATGCATTTATAGACATTGCCCAGTTAACATGTGGTGTCGGTATGACATTTCTATACAATCATCGTAAATGGGCGGGTGGTTGGTAGCATGCAAATGGTAACTTAACGATGGAATTCGTCCTCACCGGAATCCCGATATCCCTGGTTTGGCCCTCGGGTACATTTTATTTTTGCTTTCTTGTTACTTGAGAGTTTATAAAAGTAGTAAGATTAGTGCTAATGCTATTACTTTTATGGGTTCGGGCTAAGCGACTCTGGGGTTGTGAGGATCTGGCACAAGTTCAGGTTATTCTAATTTCAGGACTGAATATACATGTACACTGTTCTGTAAATATTCAGTTCTGATTTAGGGATCCCCCTCCCCCACCCATCCGTACAGGTGACATATGGGATTCGACCCCACCCCGGCATAAAATGACCTTAGCTGTTGACAGGCCGTCTAAAATGCCAATGCTAAAATATTTGTTATCTCCTTATTAAGAGATATTAACTCATAATTAACAGATATTAACTCCAGTTTTCTAATTAGCAGATACTAACTCATAAGTAGGAGATAGTAAGTACGAATTAAGAGATACTAAGTCCTAATTAGGAGAGAGATACTAAGTACTAATTAGGATATAGGATCTCCAAATGAGGAGATGCTATCTCCTAATTAGTAGTTACTATGTCCTAATTAGGACTTAGTATCTCCTAATTAGGAGATAACTTTATTTTAGAATTGACACCAGGACGCTTACCTACTGGTCAAACACTTAATATTCATAAACTTCATTTTTGTCGTGATGTGTCAATTTTCTTTCACCGGCAGAGATAACAAGCCACACACGGCCATACAATGTCCCTGTAGATAACGGGCAAACACCAGGACGAAGATAGTGTGAATATATCATAGGTGAACTTCCCATATTGCCAGTACACCGTGCTTGTATTTGTGGGCTACAGACATTGTTAACTATGGCTCCGCCGCCACCACCCATTAAGAATCCGGAAGTAAAATATACACAGGTACTGTTTCATTAGTTTAACCGTGATTTGCTTTTTATGCCCCCTATGCTATAGCAAGGGGACATATTGCGTTGCTCTTGAGGTTCCGTACGTCCGTTAATATGTCCGTACGTCCGTGTGCATTGACGTCGAAAGAGTTTCTCCAAAATGTAATATCTTCAATATTCTTCAATATGCGAAGGATTGCTTCATTACTTGGACAGTTGAATCACCTGAACATTTGTCACACACTCACGCCACCATTAACACGACGTTGACCTTTGTCACCTTCGAAACACTTAGCCATTTTGTTTTGTGAAACAATGAATGAAGCCATGAATGAAGCCGTGCTTATGGCATACCCTCGTAGGCGTCCGTCCGTCCGTCCGACTTCAACAAATATAATGGCCTATATTTTCTGTTTCCTTGCTTGGATTTGCTTCATATTTCACACACGCATTCTTGGATTTGCTTCATATTTCACACACGCATTACTCCAAGGGTCCTCTACTGCGCTATGGCAAATCACGTCCGTGCCGCCCCTTCTAAGCCCACGGTCAAGGTCACATACTTTGTGCATCTCGAAACCTTAACTCTCGGACGCTCGGGTAAATGGCCAATATTTTCTGTTTCCTTTCTTGGATTTGCTTCATATTTCACACACGCATTGCTCCAATGGTCCTCTACTGCGCTGTGGCAAATCCACGTCCGTGCCGTCCCTTCTAAGCCCAGGGTCAAGGTCACATACTTTGTTGAACTCGAAACCTTAACGCTCGGACGCTCGGGTAAATGGCCTATGTTTTATGTTTCCTTGCTTTGATTTGCTTCATATTTCACACACGCATTGCTTCAATGATCCTCTACTGCGCTGTGGCAAATCTACGTCCGTGCCGCCCCTTCTAAGCACAGGGTCAAGGTCACATACTTTGTTCATCCCGAAACCTTAACGCTCGGGTAAATGGCCTATATTTTCTGTTTACTTGCTTGAATTTGCTTCATATTTCACACACGCATTGCTCAAACGGTCCTCTACTGCGCTGTGGCAAATCCACGTCCGTCCCGCCCCTTCTAAGGCCAGGGTCAAGGTCACATACTTTGTGCATCCCGAAACCTTAACACTCGGGTAAATTGCCTATATTTTATGTTTCCTTGCTTGGATTTGCTTCATATTTCACACACGCATTGCTCCAAGGGTCCGCTACCTCTGCTAAGCCCAGGGTCAAGGTCAAATACTTTGTACGCTCGAAACCTTAACACGCTCTGGTAAATGGCTGATAAATTTTCTTTCCCTTATCCAGCACGTTGTGTTTTCAAATGTGCCATCGGTTCCTTTCTGCCACCGGGTGCGCTTTGTTGTCCTCTGACAACTCTTACTATAGAGTCCAGTATACGAGAGGGCATATCCATGTTTTACAAACATACGACTCCAGTTTTAGGAATAAATGACAATGTATGCATTGTTTTTTCTTCGTGTATGAATAAATTACATTTTTTGAGAAGTTATCGTGGTTTCTAATGCACTCTATACATATCACGCAATCTGATTGGCTGATGGTCATACAATACAGGTATATCATTGTTGATGAACGGTCGCAAATTATTTCAATATGTGTTCCTACGCCAGTAGTAAAGGAGTGCATTATTAATAGGTGAACTGCATTGCAATTTTGAAATTGCGTATATCAGAAAATGATTAGCGCGTCGCCATTAAACAGATTTTCCGACCTATCATTTTCTGATATACGCCGCAAATTTGAAAATTACAATACAGTTAACCCTATAATACAATACAGTTAACCCTATATTACAATACAGTTAACCCTATATTACAATACAGTTAACCATATATTACACTACAGTTAGCCCTATATTACAATACAGTTAACTCCATATTACAATACAGTTAACCCTATATTACAATACAGTTAACCCTATATTACAATATAGTCAACCCTATAATAAACTTTTAAAAGTCCAACTACACTGGTTGAAGGCCGAAAGACCTTCAGTATTACTGGACTTTTAAAAGTTCATATACTCGATAAAGTCTCCAAAAATGTTGTTTAATCATAATAAGTCCCTGGCATTTTTTATGTGACAATTGAATCTGGTTATACCCCTTATGTGAGTATTACGATTATTCGTAATCCTATTTTAGGGGAAGGGGCCAAGTGACTTGGTGTTGTATGGACCTGGCACCAGGTCAGGTTATTCTAATTTCATGGCTGAATATATGTTTTCTCGATGTAAATATTCTGTTCTGATTTTGGGATTTTCCTCCAATGCAGCAGGTTAAAACTTGATCGAACCCGTTTGCCCGGTCTTACATGACCTTAGCTGTTAAACACGATAAGCAAACAAACACATTCAAAGTGATTAACATTATTTGAATCTAAGATCCTTCCGGAATGTACTTTGTTCAGCGAAAGGGTAAGAAACAGCGATTTAGGTTACTGTATTATGTGTCAGCCAGTGTTTTACAAGTTTATATACCCGATACGATAAACAGAGCTCAAGATAAGGTGCGCATTTGCGTAAATACCCAATTAAAATTGCCAAAAAACACAATTGAAATCAGAAGTAGTGAGTATCAAAAAGCAATGAAAAATTTGTGGTATCTTTATTATGCTACAGAAAATAATAAACAGACCACCAATAAAGCATATTTTCTTATTTTTCCATGAAAACACATCTTGGTATTTCATTATTATTGTCTCCAAGGAGACAATTCTAATGAAATACCAAGATGTGTTTTCAGTTAGAAGTAAACAATTAGTAGAGGACCCTTGGAGCAATGCGTGTGTGAAATATGAAGCAATAAGTGCGGTCTGCTGATGTGTAAACAGTAGTGTGATTCTATTTTACACAATTACAATTTTGAAATACTCAATTGCTTCAGAAATGAAGGAGTGACAATACTCAATTACTAATTCCTTATCAGGAGCCCTGCGATAAATGCAAGAACACGTCACGTTTTGCCACTGTATCTGATTATATATCGTACTTGCAAGAGTCCACCTTGATGTATAATGCCATTACTGATTAAAGATAGTTAACGCTCCGGACAAAACTAGTGAACATGAATTGTTGGGCTATTGCCAGTTCATACACCCGATATATTCTAAAATATACATTTACTCCTTGTATCTCGTTTCCGGGATTACATTGGTGATAATTTTCATCGGATTTATTTTATGATTTCAACAAACAATTGCGATGCTGCACATACGTACAAGTGTGTCTGTTTACTTACACATTACAACAAAAAGAGGAAGCGATAGCCCGCTTTCGGAATTACTGGACCAATTATTTGTTTGTTAATTCTGCTGGTGTTAAACTGTTAATCGTCAATGCATATAAAAAGGAACAGGGGTACATGTACAACGATATCTCCGGCATAGCTCGCCATGGGTCGAATTCCTTTCTCATATGCACGCGTGTTCCAAAACAGAAACGAGCGAAGTGAATTATTAAAGACAACGAAAATTATAAATTTCTGAAAGTATAGTACACACTACTGTTGTTCATTTTAAGATTTGATATGTATTTGTTATTTATTTTACCCATGGAGTGCATGAATTCTTCCATTGCTATGCAACAAAAGCAAAATGTGCGACAGAAGTCCTATTTCACTAGTTATTGTCATTATTGTCGTCGTTACAGTGTTTACTTCCGGTTGGTTCACGCCATGTTTTATTTGCACTAACTAGCCCCTGTCCCAGCATGCACGCGCATGCATGATCTGTGTAATGTTTGTATCATCCCTGTAGTGGAATTCAAAATACTCGGGAGCGTTTGTGACACCGAATGGAATTCCCCCTTCACAAATGTCAACAAGCACTGATAACGAACGTACATGTACGTTTACGTGTGATATAGTTGTCAAGGACAACAGCATGTACCAAGGTGGATAATACACGCCATATTAACCATTTCAACCATACATACCATAAGGCCAATGCGTGCAAATCTTGCAGATCCAGGGTGCCGTTTCACTAAATTTCGTACGACTAAAATGTTCGTAAGTGCACATTTAGGATCATCTGGAGATTTCAATTGATGGATTTACATGTATTGAGCATAGGCTGCATATGCAGCCTATGCTGAATAAATGTAAATCCAACAATTGTTTCTAAGAAAATATTGTTAATGTAAAATTTACAGATTATCATAATTTGGCACTTACGAACATTTTTATCGTACGAAGTTTAGTGAGCCGGCTCATACTGAGCCTTGTCCTCAGGTCCTGCAGCATTTGCCATAGTTGCGAATAGGAACTCTTGAAATCTACTCGAATTTGATCCTTTCTGCAGTGAGTGATTTCCAATTTGATTTTTAACTAGACTGTACGGTAGTGGATTGTAATAGTTGTTATTGGGTCATTGCGCTAACCAAACGAGTGAGGGTAGCGAACTGACTACAGACTGGTTACTTCATTTTCCATATATTTGTATATGGGAAAGACGAAAGTGGTGTAAGCTACTGCCGCACTACAGAACTGAGTGGTGTAATTCACCGTTATTGTTGAAAAATGAATACTAGTAACTCTTTCTAGCACAGTCAAACATATTCTTATCAGGATGTATGAGTCAATCACTAGACTGATAACAATTACCATAGGAAACATGTCTCATTCCACGTCCGTAAAGAGACGCGTCATGTGATTTTGTACCTAAGGACATGTGCTATATATTATTAAAATATTTAAAAACTTACGATATTTTCCGTAAATGGCATCGAAAGTTTACGAAAGTTTAATAGCAAATGCGTAACATATGAACATTTCGTCATCTTTAGACGTCATTTACAGAAAACATCACGGTTTCTGTAAATGTATTTCATGAAAAATCGCCCAGGTACAAAATCACATGCCGTATCACAAATGGTATACATTACCAGTGTATGTACATGTATATGCATATCGTTTCACGCATATAAGCTATCATGAATGTTCATACATATCTCCCTACATATATATATGGTATATCTCCCTGCACATGTACACAACCGCCTGCGTTAATTTTGCCCAGGATATCTTGGTTTCTGAACATCTATTTGCAATGTCGTCAACTCGCATTCAAGCAGTTTGATTGGCCGAGCCTGAGCTGTAGCACAGCTCAGGCTCAGCCAATCAAGCTGCTCGAATTCAAGCACAATATTCAAGTATTTTGAAATATATACACGGTGTATGATCACGTGGTACTAACAACAACAACAACAAGTACCGATTCAAAGTACGTATTCTTTTACAGTGTCCTTATTACGTAACGGATTTTAAAGAAATATGGCGCATCAAACGCGTCATGTTAAGCTGCATTTGGTGGTTTCTGTATTTTCGCCCACACTTCTGTCGTTTTTGCGAAGAAATCGATTCTTCGCAAAAAAGACATAAGTCTGTGCCAAACTCCATAGACCACCAAATGCAGCTCATGAAGACGCGTTTGCTGCGCCAGATTTCATCAAAATCCGTTGCATATTAAAGAAAATATCAAATAATACTTACTTTGGAGTGGGCGACGTTGTTGTTGTTGTAACCACGTGATCATGCACCTTGATATAGATTTATCAGTATTGACAAGATTAACGCCTGCGATACTGTAGTGTATTTGCCCTGCCAATAACATAATAAAACATGCAAAAGCATTGTACATGTTGTACAATTTAGCCATGTCCCTTCTGTTGTGAACTGTGCTTGCGTCGCAGCGCTAACTTGGTTTTCAACCACCCCAGACTGTTTTGCTCACTGGCCGTTCCAATGCGGGTACTCTTGCTGCCATGTCTTCGTGTACTGTCCTTCATTGTGACTTGTTTTTGCGGATGAGATGGTTTGTTACGGGTCTAGATCTGCAGTGTTCGCAAATGTTTGCTGTATGGCTTTGTAGGGTGTTGGTGTTAAACGATTTTCATAAACAATAATTGGGTGAATTCGGTTCGTTCGTAATAAAATCAATATTTGACCGAATTATATAAAATAGTTTGCAACAAGCCCTACTGACAAACATTGGAGATGCTGATGATACGGCTAGGTACAAGTGTTTGCAAATGAAATGTAAGGGTATAGTGAGGTTAAAGGTTGAATTATTATTTTTTAGATATTCATC
>JAQRGA010000189.1:0-19681 GCA_029237695.1 Conchocele bisecta
AATGTTTTTGTTCTCAATAACTCTTTATAATATAACTCCTTCACCAATTTCAATAGTATTTGCCCACAATGTCTGTCTAGGGATATTGCTTTGTTTCGCACATGACCTATGCCCGGACAACCAATGTCAGTGACAATGGGGACTTATGGTCACCTTCTGTGTAAGGCAAATGCGTTTCAGCTTTTAATGTTTACTCAATTACTCCTTTACTCCTTCACCAATTTCAATAATATTTGCCCACAATGTCTAGGGATGGTGCTTTGTTTCGCATACGAGCCACGCCCGTACACCCAATGTCAAGGTCACTAGGGACTTATGTTCACCTTCTGTCTAAGGCAAATGCGTTTAACCTTTTAATCTTTTCTCCATAATTTCTGTTTCCTTTCAAGCATGTGCTTCATATTTCATACACGCATTGCTCCA
This sequence comes from Conchocele bisecta, assembly GCA_029237695.1. Lineage (NCBI taxonomy): Eukaryota > Metazoa > Mollusca > Bivalvia > Lucinida > Thyasiridae > Conchocele > Conchocele bisecta. The sequence continues at coordinate 424 of JAQRGA010000189.1, forward strand.
ATGGTCCTCTACCGCCACGTTCGTCCCGCTCCATTTTGGATTTGATTTTTGCCTCGTCTATCAAAGCGGTATGTGGGGCATCAGAGTTCTATGAACACATTTTCTTGTTTTGTCTTTATTGTATCGTCATATATGTTCAACGGTCTATAAATGCAAATTGTTATCATAATGATGCCAAAATCATGGAATGCATTAGATCGAATTCAGAAATTCGTTAGAACGAAATATTTGAAATTGTTAGAACGAATCCGAATGCATTAGAACGAAATAATTGAAATCGTTAGAACGAATCCGAATGCATTAGAACGAAATAATTGAAATCGTTAGAACGAATTGGAATGCATTATAATGAATTGGAATGCGTTCTAACGGATAATTCGTTAGAACGAAATAATCAAATGTGTCAGAACATTTGTTTCTCTTCTCATGTTTGATGTTTATTTTGGAAACAAAAGTACAACATCTGACTTAATTTGGTTTTTGATTATGTCCTACCTGGATGTTGTTCCGGGGGTGGGGTATTGTACAACCTTGAATTTCGATGGAGGTCGGGTATTGTCTAACCTTGAATTTCGATGGGGGTGGCGTATTGTCCAATCTTGAACTTAGATGGGGTGGCATATTGTCCAACCTTGAACTTCGATGGGGGTGGCGTATTGTCTCACCTTAAATTTCGATGGGGAGATTATATCATAGCGGTGATTTTAGATGGTGGTGTATAATAGTATCGAAGGGTGGGGTTGTCCTCAGAAAACATTGGGCAGGTGGTATTTTGTCTGATATGCCTATACATGTATGTGTAATTCTTGGAGATTTGTTTAGTCCCATGTCACAGAACTCGGGTAGCCTGGCATCGCAGTTAAGCACTGACTTTGTAGACTATGACCTTTTGTGTCATACATGTGACTGAATATGTATATAAGGTATATCTGAGCCTGTTCTTCTTAGTGTATATTATACAGAGCATTCAGTCGGTTGCCATCTCCGCAATTTATTTTCTACATGCTATCGGACAGTTTCACCTCTTGGAGCGTGTTTCACCTCTTGGAGCGTGTTTCACCCCTTGGAGCGTTTGACACATACAGACAATAATATGGCAGAAAATATAATAACATTTTCTTCAATACGTCCCATATATATAAGTATATACATGTAGCAGACGCAGGGGCGTATCCAGCATTTGTGGAACGGGGTCTAGTTGCGAATGTAACTATTGCAATCTACTCCCGTACCGTCCGTAGCTAGCTACCGTTACCGTTCGCAACTAGAGTTACCGTTCGCAACTAGGGGGTTGTCCTATTTTCGGGGTCTTCGAAATGCAATTTCCTGTGTTTTACGGCATTTAATTTCAGACTCCAACTGGCGGTAAACTGTGATATATGTAAACTCCGTGGCTGAACGCGGGTGGGTGGGTGCAACCCCGGAACCACCCCCCCCCCCCCCCCTCCAAATCCGCCCCTGATACTTTGTATGTCTTTCCATCATGTTGCACCAAAGTTTATGCATGTGTTTGTCATATCATTGGCATGATTAGTGGTATGTGTGTCAAGTGTCATTAGAAATAAAACTGGCCGATAGCGTGTACACACTAAGATGGCGGACATGGTAACTACTTGACTATAGTAAGAAGAGAATGTTCACATGTACTTTATGCATATCTCCCATCACATTTACATAGGATGATCCGGGGTCCTTAATATCGATCATGTGACATGTGTCGATTGGGGCGCTACAGGTTTGTGACACAAAGGGGTGACTGCGTTTATCGCATAGTTCATTGCAACACAGACCTCCATTATAAGTGGACCTCCATGTAGTACGGGGGTCCTCCGGCCGCACCGACCCCCTCCCCCCCCCCACCCCACCCCCTGTCTACGGGTCTGAATATGGATCACGTGACACGTGATGTGGAGCACGTGAACAGGTAATTTCATATATGTGGCTGTGACTGGGCTTTTCGTGTTTTTGACCGGTGTAGATCCAGATCAGCCTGTACATTTGCACAGTCAGGATATGTACTGTTGGCCATTCCATATATGACACGCCCGTCATGCTTCAAACAAGCAGTATAGATCCCTACCAGGTTACAAGAGTGTGTTATTTGATCAGGAGTTACACTTGTCACAATTCACACCCCATTTCTTCAGTCGCAGTCACAATATATGTACATATCACAAACTGTCGATTTATAAAAATATGTCTTATTTCTTGATAACTATTTCATTTTAATATGCCTTGTGTATAGCCTGCTCCGTATTTTTTATATGTGTTTCTGCCTATAGTTTCGTAGCTACACTAATTCGCCTACGATGTTATATCGCAGTGAGGTAGCAATTTTGTTTCTAATAGTTTCCTGGAGTTCATAGCCAATGGATGCCCACCACATACCACTATCCAACATGTGACCTTTTTCTGACTTTGACCTATTTTTGCCACGTAATTGACAATTTTCAACTGTTTTTTTTCGGGTTTAGATCGGTTTCTCACTTTCTGTTCCACCTAGTACCACCATACATGCACATCTTCATAACCTATGGGTGCCCACCACATACATGTTCCACTATCCATCATCTGACATTTTTTACATTTACCTGTTTTTTTTTTTTCGAGTAATCAACTCGATTTAAATTGGACAACCCTCATCAGACAGCACAGATGTTCACTCGTATCTTGTACTAATACATGTATGCCAGCCTGCAACTTTATGTAGGTTTTCTCATACGCTGGCTTCTTTTGCCATCTTATGCCACTTACAGTTGGCGCTTTCAATTGTGGTCATAATAAAATTAATAGACATTTATCTGTTATGCCTATCCAATTGCCTATGCCTTGAAGAAACCCCGGCCTTCGTGGCTTTGCCTCGTCTCTTGTGAAGTTACAAGTATCAGTTACTCAAATAAACATTCAAAGTCTCTCAACCAGTAAATGCATACTTGTCCTTGGGCCAGGGACAGGACTATAATCAGTCTCAGTTTCCAGGAACAGTTAGAATATGAAATTCAAAACCGGCGCATGTCCTTCAGTCATATGTGGCTGTGACTGAAGAAATGGGACTTAAGGAAGTTTGCGACCAGTCTAGATCCAGATCTCTAGTCACAGCCACGCAGTTTGCGGCTCCGATTTTGACGTAAAATCTATCGATCGTTAACCATGAATATACAGTGGATCCTCTCTAAACCGGACGCCAAGAACAAACCTGTGATCTTATTTTTGAAGAGTTTCTGGCTCATTTATCACAGGTGATAATGTATGTTCGTGATCGCATAGCATACAACTATGGCTCAGAATGATCAAATGCCTGATGTCCGGTGTCCGGTTTAGAGAGGTTTCACTGTGTGTACTGATATATGTGACCCACGATAGGTGACGACATTTGAATATAAAATTGCATTTGCTATGCAAATTTCGTCAATTTTCGACGTCATTTACGGAACATATCGTAATTTTTGTAAATATGTTTTCATGAGATGTCCCTTTCCGAAAGTGTGAGGTTTTTATTGGTTAAGACTGTAGGTCAAGCATTACCATTTGAATAATAGAGGATGTTATAGAAGTGATGATTTAATTTGATGTCGTTTGATGTGACACTGCAAAAGGAAACTGTATATTGTGCAAGAAATATTATTTACGCAGGCACTTGTATGACACTTTTTTGGTTATTATCTCCTTTGTGACTAGATCATATCAAGCACGTAGATAAAATGTCGCCGGCATTTGCAGTCGGCATACATTACAATGCAAAACCAAATCGTATATGTGCGATATTTAGTACTAATATAGTTGTTCCGCAAACTTCAGCTGAGGTGAAAAGTAGATTATGTTTATGATGCGACATATATTATGGCACATTAAATACAGGGCATGTCATGGCTTCACTTTATCACTCAATGCACTTTCTGGGCATTAAATTGAATGGGTTGACAGTTTACCAGGTGTCGGCAAATCCCGTCTTAGGCTTTATTGTTTTCAAGATGTTCTTTGGGAAGGATCCCCAAACATACCGCAATACAATGCGGGTAGCGCTACATGCTCCCACAATTTGGACCCACCCCTGATAAAATTCCTGGATCCGCGCAGTTTCACCTCTTTTGGCGTTTGACAAAGAACTGGCAATGCGAAGTAGAACCGGCATATTATAGCTAATCATACATAGAAAAGCCAATGATGGCCGAGTTGTGCCGTTTATGATATACAGTGTTCGCATATAATTATGTTATACATATCCATCACATTCACGAATCAATTATCTTTGAATAAAAGGACGATCGGATATAGAACGGGTCGTTAAAGTGAGACATTATTTCCTACTAACGAGGGAGTCGCGTTAACTACGACAAAATAAAGTATGTGTCACCAGTTTTTCACACCACAGGTATAAATATACAATACGAAACTATGCTGTGTCACAAGCCCGTACGGCTCCGAAATCTGGCTGTAGCGATTGAAAATTATCTAACCATGAAAACAAACGTTATGTTTTAGAAATCGGTGAATGAACACTTTAAAAAGTTATTAAAAGTTATCAGGTAACCAGCTTTGCATTGACCTGATACTTACTGACTGATATCTTATTGTCGTATCCTGCATTTACAAAGATGTGCACATCCGGGTCACACAAAATACAGAACTTTGCATTGGTCGATCGGCGTCACATGACGTTACCGAATGACACTGTGTAATGACGCCACGTATATAATCCCGGATTCCTTGCCACGAAAACTGTTATATTTACCCATAATTGAGCATACAACGTTATCTGATAAATAACATACTATACTTGACTCGTGTCTTTTGATGTCAAGTATATCAGGCTCAGTCGGTGATCGCTAGGAATTCCCCAGCTCGCCTCGGAATTCCTACGCGTTTCCTAGCCTTGCCTGATAAACGTGATATCATAAGACACTAACCTGGTATTCTCTATATCTCAACGTCTTAGTGTTGAGTTGACGTCAGCCATGTTCGTAAATGTGGATGTGACTGGGAAAATGTGGCTTATGGCATGTGTGGATATTCAAACTTCTAATGTTCTAGTGCACTCTTGAAGCATGATAAGGATCAAAACTACAGCTTAGAAGCAATACGGGTGTTTCATTGAGTGACTGGCGAACAGGACAGGCCCTGATCAGACAGCACGAATGCGCAGGCTGATCTGGTGCTATGTTTTCTCCAGTCACAACCACAACTTGTAGATAGGCCAGTCACTATGGTTTTCAGGTTTTGGGTGATTAATACCACAGAGAGGTGGTGCACAGTACAGTGCCGCCGTAACCAGGCAACCTACATGTATATTCCTGTCTGGGCCACAGGTGGAAGACTCGGACCTGTGACATAAAACACGTGGCATTAAACAATACCATTACCCCACGCACCTGGTGTCGTACTGTAGTACGTTTATACAAAGTAATGTACAGTATGACAGCAGGTAGACGGGGTAATGGGTAATGGGATTTTATAATGAGCAATTTTATGTCACAGGTCCGATTATTCCGCCTGTGATCTAGGCCGGAAAATATATCTGCATTTGTATAAGAAATCCACCACATTGTATCAGAACTCGGTCAGGTATAATAACCAGGTGAATCACGTGGTTGGAGACACGAGACCACTACCGTGTAGCCACCCGACTTATATGGCAGGTACCGACGTAATATGATTGGTAGCCTCGCTTTGGATGTTGTTGTGTAATGACAAACGGCCTGTTACCAAATATTAGACGAGCTATGTGATTTTGTTCCTAATAAGATGAGCGGTTTTTCATGAAAACTATTTACAGAAACAGTGTTAGTTTCTGGAAATGACGTCGAATGTTGAAGACATTTTCATAACATTTCGTCAACTGTCCACGTCATTTACTGGTCTACCCGATTATGTGGCGTAGACCCGGATCAAGCCTGCAGGCTGATCTGGGGCTACGCTGGTCACAAATGTCGTAATTTAAGGTCAATTTTGTCGACAAGGAGCCCATATGTAAACATGCCACTAAACATATTGAATAATCGTGAAATCAGCCATTGGAATCGAATTGAAGTGGTTCTTGATTACATTTGTTAACTATTTATTCCTCGTTAGCATCAGTTACACCAATCTTTTTTAACCATACTGATTTTACAAGAAATTGAATAATAAGCTAGAGTGTTTGATTTGTTTGCAACTATTTGTTCCAATATGACTCCATTTCTTGTTTGTAGATAATGATTAAAGACATTTAGTGATATCTTCTAACTTACTTCTTTCGCTGTGTTGGAATAATGAGACGGTTCAAAACATGGGCTCCGACATTGTGTAGATCCTGTTCACTGGATCTTGTCTACACTGTTGCCTTGAAAGGCAAAACAGAGCTCTTGTTTAAACCTGAACGTGTCCTTGCTGGCAGTTTACGAAAATACATAGGGTTATATTGCTTTGTAGACTAGCTTGTCTAGAGTCGTAAGCGGGGGCCATCGTGGTTTGTTGAGCAAAGAACAAATTGATGCTGAGAGTACCATTTGTTTCTTGCATCTTGTTCGAGAATGCCATAATACACATCCCCTTCCAGAGTTCCAGATAAGTTTTGTATCTAAAGAGTATTATACCCCCATATTTCAAGTTCAATGCGTATTTTACTTTTACAAAATGCATGTAGTATTGATTTTCTTCCTTATTAAATAAGCAACAAATGATAAAAAAACATTTTTTTTTCTCACTTATTTCAGCTGCAAAAAGCAAACTCTGTGAATTTTCAACTTTATTACGGTATATTTACTACTAAATTTGAAAGAATATGCGTATTTTCAGATTGCTTTAAGTATTTTATACTCCCATGTTAGATAATCAGTGCGTATTCTGCTAAAATAAGTGCGTAAAATACGTCAATACGCACCTTATCTGGAGCTCTGGTCTTCATACAGTATTCGGAATAGAGCCGGCATTTCACTAATATCTTCCCTCAATTATAGCGCAATGTGATCTTGGGCCCGTTTCACTAAACTTCATACAGTATTCGGAATAGAGCCGGCATTTCACTAATATCTTCCCTCAATTATAGCGCAATGTGATCTTGGGCCGTTTCACTAAACTTCATACAGTATTCGGAATAGAGCCGGCATTTCACTAATATCTTCCCTCAATTATAGCGCAATGTGATCTTGGGCCCGTTTCACTACACTTCATACAGTATTCGGAATAGAGCCGGCATTTCACTAATATCTTCCCTCAATTATAGCGCAATGCGATCTTGAGCCCGTTTCACTAAACTTCATACAGTATTCGGAATAGAGCCGGCATTTCACTAATATCTTCCCTCAATTATAGCGCAATGTGATATTGGGCCCGTTTCACTAAACTTCATACAGTATTCGGAATAGAGCCGGCATTTCACTAATATCTTCCCTCAATTATAGCGCAATGCGATCTTGGGCCCGTTTCACTAAACTTCATACAGTATTCGGAATAGAGCCGGCATTTCACTAATATCTTCCCTCAATTATAGCGCAATGTGATCTTGGGCCCGTTTCACTAAACTTCATACAGTATTCGGAATAGAGCCGGCATTTCACTAATACCTTCCCTCAATTATAGCGCAATGCGATCTTGGGCCCGTTTCACTAAACTTCATACAGTATTCGGAATAGAGCCGGCATTTCATTAATATCTTCCCTCAATTATAGCGCAATGCGATCTTGGGCCCGTTTCACTAAACTTCATACAGTATTCGGAATAGAGCCGGGCATTTACTAATATCTTCCCTCAATTATAGCGCAATGTGATCTTGGGCCCGTTTCACTAAACTTCATCAGTATTCGGAATAGAGCCGGCATTTCACTAATTATCTCTAATAGCATGCATCTTGGGCCGTTTCTATTCATATGAATTGATAGAGCGGTTTCACAATATCTTTCTCAATTAGCGCAATGCGACTTGGGCCCGTTTCATAAACTTCATACAGTATTCGGAATAGAGCCGGCATTTCAATTTATATCTTCCCTCAAATATAGGGGCGCAATAACGATCTTGGGCCCGTTTCACTAAACTTATACTTGTATTCGAGGAATAGAGCCGGCATTTCACTAATATCTTTCCTCAATTTATCAATTTGCGCGCAGGAATGCGATCTTGGGCCCGTTTTCACTAAACTTCATACAGTTCTTTTCGGTAGAATAGAGCACCGGCAATTTTCACTAATATCTTCCCTCAATTATAGCGCAATGCGATTCTTGGGCTTCGTTTCACTAAACTTCAGACAGTATTCGGAATAGAGCGGCATTTCACTAATATTTTTCCCCTCAATTAGTAGCGCAATGGGCGACCTTGGGCCGTTTCACTAATTCATTACAGTCTTCGGAATAGAGCCGGCATTTCAACTTATTATTCTTCCCTCAATTATAGCGCAATGCGATCTTGGGCCCGTTTCACTAAACTTCATACAGTATTCGGAATAGAGCAGGCATTTCACTAATATTCCCTTTCTTCAATTTATGCGGTATAAATGTGTATTGGGCCCGTTTCAACCTAACTTTCATTTTACAATTATTCGGAAATAGAGCGGGCCTTTCAAAATTAATAATCTTTTCCCTTTCCCCCCCCAATTATAGCGCAATGCGATTCTTGGGCCCGTTTTCACTAAATTCATACAGTAGGTTCTGGAATAGAGCGAAACCCGGCCTTTTCACCTTTAATATCTTCCCTCAATTATGCACAATTCGGTGATCTTGGGCCCGCCCTTTTTTACGGCCGTTTCACTAAACTTCATACAGTATTCGGATAGAGCGAGCATTTCACTAATATCTTCCCTCATAATTATAGCGCAATGCCCGATCATGGGCCCGGTTTCACTAAACTTCATACAGTATTTCGGAATAGAGCCGGCAATTTCATAATATCTTCCCTCAATTTATAGCGCAAATGCGATCTTGGGCCGCCCGTTTCACTAAAAACCCTTTCATACAGTATTCGGGAATAGAGCCGGCATTTCACTAAATCTTCCCTCAATTATAGCGCAATGTTGATCTTGGGCCCGTATCACTAAACTTCATACAGTATACGAATAGAGCCGGCATTTTTCCTAATATCTTCCCTCAATTAAAGCGCTATGCGATCTTGGCCCGTTTTCACTAAACTTCATACGTATTCGAATAGAGCCGGCATTTCACTAATATCTTCCCTCAATTATAGCGCAATGCGACCTTGGGCCCGTTTCAATAAACTTCATACAGTCTTCGAATAGACCGGCATTCACTAATATCTTCCTCAATAATAGCGCAATGCGAATCTTGGGCCGTTTCACTAAACCTTCATACAGTATTCGGAATAGAGCCGGCATTTCACAATATCTTCCCTCTATTATAGCGCAATGCGATCTTGGGCCCGTTTCACTAAACTTCATACAGTAATTCGGAATAGAGCCGGCATTTCACTAATATCTACCCTCAATTATAGCGCAATGCGATCTTGGCCCGTTTCACTAAACTTCATACTGTATTCGGAATAGAACCGCCATTTCACTAATACTTCCCTCAATTATAGCGCAATGCGATCTTGGCCGTTTCATCACTAACTTATACGTATTCGGAATAGAGCCCTGCATTTCACTAATATCTTCCCTCAATTAATAGCGCAATGGATCTTCGGGCCCGTTTCACTAAACTTCATACATATTCGGAAGTAGAGCCGCCGGCATTTCTCTAATATCTTCCTCTCAATTATACGCATGCGATCTTGTGCCCGTTTCACTAAACTTCATACTGTTATTTCGGAATAGAGAGGCATTTCACTAATATCTCCCTCAATTATAGCGCAATGCGACCTGGGCCCGTTCAATAAACTTCATACAGTCTTCGGGAATAGAGCCGGCATTTCACTAAAATCAATTTCCCTCAATTATAGCGCAATGCGATCTTGGGCCCGTTTCACTAAACTTCATACAGATATTCGGAATAGAGCCGGCATTTCTTACTATATCTTCCCTCAATTATAGCGCAAATGCGATCTTGGGCCCGTTTCACTAAACTTCATACAGTATTCGGAATAGAGCCGGCATTTCACTAATATCTTCCCTCAATTATAGCGCAATGCGATCTTGGGCCCGTTTCACTAAACTTCATACTGTATTCGGAATAGTGCCGGCATTCACTAATACTTCCCTCAATTATAGCGCAATGTGATCTTGGGCCCGTTTCACTAAACTTCATACAGTATTCGGAATAGAGCCGGCATTTCACTAATATCTTCCCTCAATTATAGCGCAATGCGACCATTGGGCCCGTTTCACTAAAACTTCATACAGTATTCGGAATAGGAGCCGGCATTTCACTAATATCTTCCCTCAATTATAGCGCAATGCGACCTTGTGTTTCAACTAAACTTCAAACAGATTCGGAAATAAAGCCTTGCATCACAAATATCTTCCCTTCAATTAGAGCCGCAATGCATCTTGGCCCCGTTTCACTAAACTTCATACCCGTAATTTCGGAATAGAGCCGGCATTTGACTAATATCTTCCCTCAATTATAGCGCAATGCACCTTTGGGCCCGTTTCACTAAACTTCATACAGTATTCGGAATAGAGCCGGCATTTCACTAATATCTTCCCTCAATTATAGCGCAATGCGATCTTGGGCCCGTTTCACTAAACTTCATACAGTATTCGGAATAGAGCCGGCATTTCACTAATATCTTCCCTCAATTATAGCGCAATGCGACCTTGGGCCCGTTTCACCCTAAACTTTCACAGTATTCGGAAATAAGCCGGCATTTCAACTATTATTCACCCTATTTAAGCGCAATGAGACCCTGGGCCCGTTTCACTAAATTTTACAAAATGCATGTAGTATTAATTTTCTTCCTTATTAAATAAGCAACAAATGATAAAAAAAACATTATTATTTTTCTCACTTATTTCAGCTGCAAAAAGCAAACTCTCTGAATTTTCAACTTTATTACGGTATTTTTAATAGTCCATTTGAAAGAATATGCGTATTTTCAGGTTGCTGTAAGTATTTTGTACTCCCATGTTAGGTAATCAGTGCGTATTCTGCTAAAATAAGTGCGTAAAATACGCCAATACGCACCTTATCTGGAGCTCTGCTCTTCATACAGTATTCGGAATAGAGCCGGCATTTCACTAATATCTTCCCTCAATTATAGCGCAATGCGATCTTGGGCCCGTTTCACTAAACTTCGTACGACTAAAATGTTTACAGACTATTATAATGTTGCACTTACGAACAGTTTAGTGTACAACGTTTAGTGAAATGGCCTCCTGGTGTCTATTCATGCCACAAATGTCTGCATTGACAAATTTTGAAATGCAGCACACAAAAAAAACAGCAACAAAACATCCGAATGTACAACAAAACGAAAAACAAACAAACCTGTCCAATGACCCCTATCGACAATAGTTATGCAATTACGTATGTATGTGGGAAATGCATGTGAATTGACGACATGGGGTCCGTTTCACTAAACTTCGTACGACTAAAATGTTCGTAAGAGCAAAATTATGATAGTCTGTAAATTTCACATTAACAATGTTTTCTTGTAAACAATTATTGGATTTAAATTTATTGAGCATAGGCTGCAGCCTATGCTCAATAAATTGCAGCTTGTGCTCAATAAATGTAAATCCATCAATTGAGGTTTCCAGCTAATCCAAAATTTGCACTGACGAACATTTTATTCGTACAAAGTTTAGTGAAACGGGCCCCAGTTGCATTTGGTGGGCATACGATCTGTCGACTTTCGCAACCAGTACAGACCAAGATCAGCATGTGAAATCTAAATGTGCACCTTTCTACCATTGTATCGGCCAAGTTTGCATTTTACCTGGATTTACAATGGTCTCCAGAGTTCTACAGTCGTTTCATCTACAGTACTAAGTTAGTGATATTAACCATAAATATTCGGACACAATTTATTTGGGGAAACGCGTGAAGTATTGTATGGTTTCCCTACAGCAGTGAGCGTGTCAATATTTAGGGTGTGTATGGCGGTACTGGTTTAATCACAATAACCAAGTATTCGGATACAATTTGCTTTGGGAAACCCCTATTTAATAGGACTTTCACAAGCAAATTGTGTCCGGATGTTTAGTATTATTACGGTACTCACAGCCCAAAGGCCATTATTACTGATCTTACTGCTTTTGGGAGTAGCCAAGTGATCCTGGTGTGGCGAGGACCTGGCATCAGATCAGGATTATTCTAATTTCAGGGCTGAATATATATTTTTATTGTAAATATTCAGTTCTGATTTGGGATTTTCCCCCCATTTGTACCAGTACTTGAATGTACTTGTACAGGTAATACATGGGATTTAGTACTAAACCGATTGCCCCGGCCTTAAATGACCTTAGATGTTGATAGGCCGATAAACCCCTAACAAACAAAACAAACACACATTTGTTATGCTACGAGGTGGTGTTATGCTATTTCAGCAAGATAAAAATAATTCTGAAATGAACATGTGCACATTCCGCCAGAATATTTACATTAGCGTTAATAAAATCGCGATTTGTTGTGATAACGAGGTCGTGTCCGACCAAAGTTATAAGCCTCGTTTATATATATATATATATATTATATATAGTTTTACCGATAACAGCCGAAACACGCCGAATGCCTACGAGTCGTTTGAGAAATCTGGCCAATTATAAACATGTTCACTACGTGCACTGCATTTATTATTATATAATAACATGTATAATTGCTTTCTATTCTTTCAACAACAGATCGCCTTTAATATTCTATGCCTAAAATCGGTTGAATGAATTGCCATAACATTAAAACATTCTGAAGACATTGATATATTCTTTATTTATTTTGTTACGCCTTGACGTTTATACTACACCGACACAATGATGCAGCGCTCCAGATAAGATGCGTATTGGTGTATTTTACGCACTAATTATTTCAGCAGAATACGCATTGATTATCAAAGTTGGCCGTGTACACGTATGTGGAAAATGGTAGCAATTATGACTCACGTTAATGTGAAAACCCAATTCATAAAAAGCTTCGTAAGAACATTTTTATTGTGCGAAGTTTAGTGAAAGGGGCCCCTGTGGTTTAAACTAAGCCACGTGACGTCAAACCGAAATTTCCGCAAATTCTAACATGAATAGTGTGTCGGAAGCAGTTTAAAGGAAGTTAGTCCTACTGCTTTTGGGAGGCGCCAAGTGATTCTGGTGTGGCGAGGACCTGGCATCAGATCAGGATTATTCTGATTTCAGGGCTGAATATATAGTTTTATTATTGTAAATATTCAGTTCTGATTTTGGGACACCATGTAGCGTGTAAACTGCCAATAGCAGGAGGCCCGAGAACTCGTCATATGAGTCGCGCCATGTGATTTTGTATCTAATAAATGTGCGAAAACATGTGTAGAAAACAAAAACATATTAATATTGATATGTAGTGTTTAAATGTATGTATGTAATTACAATGTACGACTAGTGCAAGACTACATACATGATGTATGAGACGCGCCATGGGATTTTCTGTCTTGGAAAATGTGAGAAAACACGTGTAGAAAACAAAAACATATTAATATTTATATGTAGTGTATAAATGTATGTATGTAATGACAATGTACGACTAGTGCAAGACTACATACATCTCTGAGACACGCCATGTGATTTTGTACCTATTCTAAGAAGTGCGAATATTTATGAAATTATATTCCTCATTAGCTATGAAATTTCCGTTAACTTTCGACGTCATCTACGGAAACCATTGTAAATTTGGTAGATAATTTTAATGAGATAAGTATATAAATACATTAAATATGCCTATAAGCATCATTACACATCCACTCTATTGTTTGTCTGAGGTTGGTAAGCAATTTGAACACCTCTGTAGACAAAAGAAAAGTTTGCATCTATATGCAAACCTGGGCACGAAAAAGTCGTGTCTCACAGCGAACCACACACGTTGTGTGTCTGTGGTCATTGTGTGACACTGTCATAGCTTGACACAAGGAACAGCGGCTCAGAAAAGCGGTCTTACGATGGCTATCTTAGCCTGGATCAGTCTTCGCATCAGCGCAGTTTGATCATTGCATGTGTTGGTAGCCATTCGATCAATACCATTTCCTATATTTACTACATGTCACCAATGTAGCAGTTGTTGATGTTTTTAGTTCAGCGGAATGATTACATGTAGAACATAAAACGCAAATTTGGCTGATGATAATCATGGGCGGATTCAGGTGGTGGGCGGACCCGGCGAGACTGGGAGAACCATGTGCTAGCATGGGCTAGCATGGGCTAGCATGTGCAAATGTCCAGTGCTTGACCACTGTTGACCACAGGTAATTTATACAAGTAAATTACTACATTGGATATTACATTTCCGTAAACTGTGTTGAAAATATTGTGGCATTATGTGGACCTGTGCAGATATATGTAGATAAATATAGGACTATTAAAAAAAAATTCTGGGCTCTAGTAGCAAGCATTATTATTTTTAAACTTTTTTTTTCCATTTTTATTTTATCATTTTTATTTTTTCATTTTCTTTTCTTCAAATTATTTTTCAATTTTTGTCTAGTAGCATAAGGTCGTAAGTGCTATATACAGACTATTCACCTGTACATGTGCTAGCATGTGCAACTGACCACTGACCACTTACAGGTAATTTATACAGGTAAATGATTATATTACATTTTCGTAAACTGTGTTGAAAATATTGTGGCAATATGTGGACCTGTGTATATATGATATGTAGATAAATATAGGACTATTAAAAAACATTCTGGGCTCCAGTAGGGAGCATTATTCTTTTATTTTTTTTAAATTTAATTTTTTTTCCATATTTTTTTTACATTCTTTTTCAATTTTTTAACTGACCACTAACTTATTACAGGTAATTTATACAGGTACATTATTACATTTCCGTAAACTGTGTTGACAATATGGAGTGGCAGTATGTGGACCTGTGCAGATATATGTAGATAAATATAGGACTATTAACAAAAATTCTGGGCTCCAGTAGCGAGCATTATTATTTTATTTCTTTTTGTATATTACATTTCCTTAAACTGTGTTGAAAATATTGTGGCATTATGTGGACCTGTTCATGATATATGTAGATATAGGACTAGAAAAAAAAAAAAATAAAAAAAAAAAAAAATCATTTTTTTTGTCAAATTCTTTTCAATTTTTGTCTAGTAGCATAAGGTCGTAAGTGCTATATACAGACTATTATCATATAATAAAACAATTATTGACTAGTGAGCCATAGAATATAATCTGATATTCTATGGCTCACTAGTCAATAATTGTATAATATGTTCGGGCCAGTGAAAATTGCTTTCGGGCCCAGGCGCGAGGTCAAGGCGGGACAAGGCGAGGCATCTGATTCCGCGGAATTCTTGTTTACTTATCTCCCTTTGTTGTTTCGTGCTCTGATTTTGTATCCAGAGCATAACTCGAACACCCTTTGGAATATTTGTATGCCCCACCACGATAGTGGAGGGGGCATTTAGTGTTACCCTTGTCCGGCCGTCCGTCCGTCCGCACACACGAATGGGTACTTGTTGTAAGCGTACAGGGATCTTATTGGGTAGGGTTAGGATAGTGTTGGATACTCTTGTTGGGTATTTTTATACAGTAAAAACCCAACAAGTATTCATTCGTAGGAACGTGCGTCCCGTCCTCCCGTCCGTCCGTCCGTCACAAAACTTTAACACTCGGGTAAATGTCTCATAATTTCTTCATCCTTCGACCGATCTGTTTCATATTTCATATACACATTGCTCTGATGGTTCACTACCGCCCAGTGCCAAATCCACGTTCGTCCTGCCCCCGCCAAGCCCAGGGTCAAGGTCACATACTTGGTGCTTCAAAAACTTTAACGCTCGGGTTAATATCTTATAAGTTATGTTTTCTTTCACGGATCAGCTTCATATTTCATATACGCATTGCTCTAATGGTCCTCTACCGCCCTGTGCCAAATCCACGTTCGTCCTGCGCCCGCCAAGCCCAGGGTCAAGGTCACATACTTGGTGCTTCAAAAACTTTAACGCTCGGGTAAATATCTTATAATTTCTGTTTTCTTTCATGGATCATCTTCATATTTCATATACGCATGGCTCTAATGGTCCTCTACCGCCCTGTGCTAAATCCACGTTCGTCCTGCCTCCGCCAATCCCAGGGTCAAGGTCACATACTTGGTGCTTCAAAAACTTTTATGCTCAGGTAAATATCTTATAATTTCTGTTTTCTTTCACGGATCAGCTTCATATTTCATATATGCATTGCTCTAATGGTCCTCTACCGCCCCGTGCCAAATCCACGTTTGTCCTGCCCCCGCCAAGCCCAGGGTCAAGGTCACATACTTGGTGCTTCAAAAATTTTAACGCTCAGGTAAAAGAAAATTTTGACTTGGAATTTGGCCTCATTTATTATGAAAGCGATATGTGGGACATCCGTGTTCTATGAACACATTTTCTAGTTTATTAAACTTCACACATGCATAGAAGACGACCCAAAGGTGTGTCGCACGTAAGAATGACAACTGTTGCGTCGTTAATTTCTTATTTATCTCCCTTTGTTGTTTCGTGCACTGATTTCGTGTCTGGAGCATAACTCGAACACCCTTTGGAATATTTTCATGAAACTTCACACATGCATAGACCACAACCATAAAGGTGTGTCACGCAAGAATGACAACTCTTGCATCACTAATTGTTTAGTTATCTCCCTTTGTTTTATCCGTCACTGATTTTGTCTCCGGAGCGTAACTCGAACACCCTTTTTTCAAACTACTTGTGTATCTGGGGAGGGGGATACACATGCGCTTGTCGACAAGAGTCCATTTCTATTTTTTTGTTTTTTTTTTTTTTTTTTCATTTTCATTTATTGATGCTTGTAGGCATATTTAATGTATTTATAGACCTCGGTCCGTTACTTCAACCTGTGAATATCGCATGGCGTGTCGTACCTGTGTAGCACTACGTGTACCTAATCAGCTTAAATTGTAAATGGATATGGTTTTACATGTATGCACTGTAACTGACCTGTATTAAACAAACGCACGACTTTATTTCATCACATTCAATGAGATTATGTTTTATTATCACATCTTTGACACATTTCCGGGTGTTGTTTCTGTATTAACACAGCTCGTGTGCAAGGCATGTGCATGAGTATGTGATAAATAAGTTACATCACGTTTGTCCGGATTATCTCCTCGTACATGCGGACGAACCGTGGTCTAACTTATACTGCTACTCTATACCGTCCTGAATAATTTGGTAATACCTCTCAGCTATTACTATGCTACCTGTCAGAAACACACTTCGTGAAACATAATGGTTTTAGTTGTACAATGATAATGCTCTACCGTGCATACAACTAAATGAATGTGGTTTATAACGTGCCAGCGACAGTTAAGGCCATGTAGGAACGGCACCACAGTTTAAAGTCTTATCCGACAGACCCGTGGGAAGGAAATACTTTCAAAGTTTACTATTGGCTGTTCCACGTTTTTCTGCCGACGAACTTTTGGCCATTAGACACATTAAATCTTAAAAATGTTTAAATGAAAGTACTTTTTCATCAATAACAATAAAGTCACCCTCTCCAAAAAAAAACATTTGATGACATTCCGTCAAATATTGATTTTTTTTCGAAAAAACTATTTTCCTATGGGAAATATATACGGCTGTATATACATGTACGGCTACACCGTTACACATTTCGAAAATACAAGTTCACTTCGTTGTCTGTATATACGGCTACACCGTTACACATGTCGAAAATACAAGGCAACTTCATGAGGCCGATTTCAAATGAGCATAGTTAATTTGAAGCATTTAACATTTATGTAGTCTTTGTATTGCATTTGAATAGGACACTTACTTCATGTGTTCAGGTTTTGAAAGAGAAGTATTCGTCAACATAGCCACTCATCTCACCTATGCAAAATATCATAATCGTGGGTGTGACCGGAGAAATGGGGGCTTACGGAATGTGTGACCAGTCTAGTCTCTGATATATATGCTAACACACGATTATAGCCTGGTATGGATATACAGTCGAACCTGTGATAAAGACCACCTCTGAATAGCAATCACCTGGCGGTAAAGGCCACAATTGTGATGTCCCAATAGCACAATTACTATATAGCTGACCCTGCGAATAACGACAACCTGTGAACAAAGGCCGGATTTTGTACTTCCCATAGCTGGCCTTTATTCATAGGTTTGACTGTACATGTACATGTATACTGTTTTTGAAGCGTAACGGATACATCAATGACTAAATGGCGACCAGTGTAGACCCAGATCAGGCTGCGCGAATGCGCATACTGATCTGGGTCTACACTGGTCGCACAATCTACACTGGTCGCAAAAGTCATAAGCCCAATGTTTTCCAGTCACAGCCCCAATTACGTTCACTGGCAGCAGAACTGAAATATGTGTTTAAAGGTACATGCCCACTCAGTAGGCACAAACTGTTCTTTATATCAGACATTATCTGGGATATTTTCTGGCAAAATAAATACATACACCATTACCCCACGTATTGACTGGCATTATTTACACACTGATATCAGGGGCGATAACCGTATTTCCTTAACATGTTGACGGACGGTACTGAACAGAGCAGAACAGAACATACATTTATTTAAAGTCAGGTTACAAGGTAACAATATGACTGAAATTGGTAATCTATGTAGGTAGGTAAACATGGTTGGTAATGTAACGTATTGATGTCATATATAATATTGACAGGGGGTGGGGGGTAGGCATGGGGACAGTAAACAAACATGTATAAATATGTGAAAATTAGTGTTTGGGTGTATGCTAAGCGCCGTGTAAAGCGGATTTTATGAACGCTGACGGCTTTGGCCAGTCTGTACATCTATGCAGTCGGGTCAGAGTCTACGCCGCTCTCAGTTACATCCCAAAGAGACGATTTTGATGGTATTAATTTCGATGGTGTTTTTGTTTGGTTGTTGTAGAAATAGTGTGCATATTAGCAAATAAATAATTGTCATTATCTCCAAATTTAAATAGTGATTTTGGCATGGCATACCATACATACACGCAAACATATTACTATTAAATAAGATGTATATACTGCTACAAGTTTACATGCTGTTCGGATTCAAAAACATAAACTAACTACTAAATGTACTCAGCAACACTAGAAACGTCCCACTTTTTGAACCGATATATCTCTGAACACTTGTCTAGACAGGTACGTGCACGGGAACCACTCGGTCATTCGTACATGTATTCGTCGTCGACTGGGGGAAATGGAACCTAGTTAGATTTA
>JAQRGA010001892.1:0-10714 GCA_029237695.1 Conchocele bisecta
TATGCACAGTCGAACCTGCCCGAACGAGCACCTCTCTACAACAACCACCTTTCTGTAACAGCCGATATTTTATATCCACAATGGACATTGCCACTATATGTAACCTCCCTACGACAGCCCCATCTCTACAACAAAGACACGGACAGTCCGTGTTTCGGCTTTCTTCTGTTAATATATATGAACAACAAGGAATGCAGCTGTGGTCGCACACGACCTCGTATCGTAACAAATTCCGCGATTGTATTAACACTTACGTAATACTTTGGCGGAGAGTGCACCTGTTCATTTGACAAGTATTGCTATCTTGCTGAAATAGCATTCTTCGAACATAATTATGCAAACAATATCGATATATAGCCGGTTTTCCTACCTCGGACCTCTAACCCCTCGCCTATGGTAAACAAAATGAAATACTGTGTTTAATGCCCAAACGTGAATATTGTGGTGGCAAGTTTACATGTTCCGTTGAGAAGTATCGTTATTCTTCAGAAATAAACAGAATGCATAGAAAGTTGCCAGTTTAAGCATGTTATTTTGTTACAATTCGAGTTTGTGTCCGATCAGAAGCTACAAACCTTATTATTATTGTTATATTATATATAAATAACAAACCAAATGGCGGTATGTTAATTTCAAAGGGCGTACTCGTTATATTGTATACAGTATTATCATGATTATCGCGCTGTTCATATTTAAAACATTTTCCCGACGAAATCCAAAACATACAGAGCCCCGCAGGGAACTTGATTTTTTTTTTAATTCGTTCCCACGAAATAACAATTCGTTCCCT
Source organism: Conchocele bisecta (assembly GCA_029237695.1). NCBI lineage: Eukaryota > Metazoa > Mollusca > Bivalvia > Lucinida > Thyasiridae > Conchocele > Conchocele bisecta. Next base: position 791 of record JAQRGA010001892.1, read on the forward strand.
CAATTTAACAATTCCTTCCCTAGTATTAACAATTCGTTCCCACGATATAGCAATTCGTTACCACGAATTAACAATTCGTTCCTTCAATTTGACAATTCTTTCCCTCGAATTAACAATTCGTTCCCACGATATAGCAATTCGTTACCACGAATTAACAATTCGTTCCCGTGGGAACGAATTGTTATATTGTGGGAACGAATTGTTAATTCATGGGAACGAATTGTTAAATTGAGGGAACGAATTGTTATTTAGAGGGAACGAATAAATAAAAAAAACGACATAGCAATTCGTTTCCACGAATTAACAATTCGTTCCCGTGGGAACGAATTGTTATTTCGTGGGAACGAATTGTTATATTGTGGGAACGAATTGTTAATTCGTGGGAACGAATTGTTATTTCGTGGCAACGAATTAATACATGAAAATAAGTATGCGTCCGCTGCGGGGCTCTGTAGAAACACGCTGAATGCCGATTTACTACATGTGACTTGAGTGGTTCAGTATACCGAGCACGAGGTGGGTCGAATGAAAAGTGCTGCAGAGGGTACGGGAATTACTCAGCCGAAATAATGTGATAACTCCATATGGGTTTAACGTGGAGCGAAACACTGCACATTACGTTTCCCATTGCGGAACATGATAGTTGTTATGTATGGGGTATTACATGTATGAGGTTAGTCAGTAGAAAACTGCGGGACCAGTTCGATATACAGGACTAAAGTATACGGGCGGGTGGACGAACGTACATACGTGACATCTCGTAGGTGGTACTATCATTGTTTTCAAATAAAGGGGGACCACCTTAGACACAATAGGCCTTTTCTTACAGTGGTACGTCACTTTGCTTACTGAAGCTGAGGAATGCAACATCAAACCCGGCCAATTATAACATTGATGATGCCCTGGAAGTTGTTCTAAGAGAAGTTACTCATGATGATCCAAGTGTGGAAACCTGTATGACACATGCCGTGTGATTTTGTACCTTCGGACATCTGTGTAATTTCATGAAATACGTTTACAAAATTTTAAATGTGTTCTGTAAATGGCTTCAAAAGTTAAAATGTTCACAGTACATGCGGCATTATATTCCGCATGCACTCAAATGTTGTCAACTTTTGACTTTATTTATGAAAAATATTATAAATTGTGTAAACGTATTTAATGAAATTACGCAGATGTCCGAAGGTACAAAATCACATGGCGTGTCTCAGATGGGGCTGTCACTGGAGATATAGAGAATAGTTGGTTAGTGCCGTGAATGGGAAAAAATATCTGGCAAGGCTTAGGAAACGGTATGAGCGAGGCTCTGCCGAGCACATCCCGTTTCTGTGCCTCGCCAGATATGTTTCCCATTCACGGCACTAACCTACTATTCTATTTATTCTGTCAACATTACAAATGCAAAAAATAACCCCAGCCGCATCTCCAAATCGTATTGACAGGATATCAAACATGTTTCACGGCACCGTGTTTCACGGCACATACGCACTGTGTTGACGGAATAAATGAGGCGTATGGGTTTTGCGAACAGAGTAGATCCAGATCAGCATGTGCATCCACACACCCAGTCTGATCAGGATCTGCACTGTTGTGGTACATGGTAACATTGTTTGAACAAACCAAAACAATGTGTATACCAAAATAGTTGCGGCGCACCATGATGGAAGCGCATGTGGTGTTAAGACGTCACAATTATGCCATCTTTACGTTTTCTAAATCACGTGACACACAGTGATTTGGTTGTCTGATGGAAAATGAAGTCAGTCTCCAGTAACCAACCAAACCACTGCGTGTGACGTTATTCAAACATTTCCCAAGATGGCGGCTAATATTTATTGATAATAAGGAAGTGAATGAGTTTGCATGATGCGTATTGATGCGGTTTACACTCGAAATATTTGAGATTTATGTTAATGTATTAACAAATGTAACATATATGCCGAAAACCCACCCTAATAATCTTGTGATGATAAAACATATATATTGTGATCAAGACCCTAAAATGCCTAAGTTACTTAAATGAGGGTGGTAAAAAACTGACTGGCCACTTCTATAGAGTAGTGCCAGTTGCAGTTTGGATTCATTTTTGGAACCTGAAACCTTTTCTATTCATACATGCCAATTTGCAGCTTTATACCTTCAGACGTGTGTGAGAAACATTTTTTAAGGAATTAGGTGATAGACAGATACACTTGGCTTCAATGATAATTGCTTCATAAGAGTGATGTGATATATGAACATGATGAATATAACATATGTGAATATTGTCTTGTTACTGTATACTATATGGAGCATTTAGTTGCCATCTCCGCCATCTTTGTATGAACAAGCCATCATACAGTTTCACAACTTCGTGCGTTGACACATACACAAAATAATATGACAGTAAACCAAATAAAATTTGGTGCAATACGTAATAGACAGATACGACAACGGCAACCAATACATATTATGCCAGCAAACTATACAAAGGACGAGCTACACTCCCGCCTGCGATTCGCTTACCAGACAATGTAGAGGGTTCTATTTATAATGGTGGTCTATGTTTTTAACACGGGCACAAATCTGTCCAGAAAACTGACATACTTTACTGTTTGGTGTAATATAATTGATATGAGTCCGTTCTCTTGCCTTTTATACATGTGATTAGCTACATTATATCATTTGTTCTACTTGTCACTTTGAGTTCTTTGTCAAACGACAGAACAGGTGAAACTGGCTAATGGTTGGAACACACAAAAAGTGCCGACTTGGCCACTCCATGTGCCGTATAGAATACAGTAACGAGGCGGTGTTCACATATATGTTATACATATATTCTATCACATTTATGAACCAATTATCTTTGAATCAAACAATGATCATGTATATAACGGGTCCTTAAAGCAACACATGGGTCAAAATCGCAAATCCACCAGTATTCTGCAAAGTTAAAGAATTATAGATTGGCATTACCCCACAGAGAATACATATGAGCAATGGAAATTTATAAATGTATCACATAAAGCATATATCAGTCAATATCAGACATGCGACTTTGTATATTTTATCACGTCTACAAAACAAAAATGTGCTGGTGCTTATACATATGATATGACGGTTTACTTCGTTGAATATTCCATTTCTTTCAGTATTCAATGAATTCCGGAATGTCCATATTTGGATCATACAATTGCTGACGAGTTTTATAAAGCTAATAATTCAGCACAAAAATATTTACACAATTCCCTAACATTTGATAGGCCCGTAGCAAATCTCTGTCCAAAGTTTATATTCCAATAAACTCCCACGCCGAACTACTTTCCGTAACCGTGAGGCGCAGTTAAAATAATTCTTAAGAAAACGGAAAATAAACACATTTTCTTGATGAATTGATTTGAAATGCTGGAATTATAAGGAATGAATGGCCTTTTTGTTGAATTTATCGGGGATATAAACTTGGAAAAGTCGCGGGAATACTGGATGAAGGCCGGAAGGCCGTCGTCCAGTATTCCCGCGACTTTTCCAAGTTTATACCCCGATAAATTCCACAAAAAGGCCATTCATTCCCATAATATCAAATGGAAACGAGTTTGAGATTCTGTTTATCACATAATTTCACACACCAACTTGCTGAACATTTGGGAGATATTCCATACTTTTAACCCTTTCAACCCTACGTAACTGGAATGGATTTTGATATGTTCATTTAGCAACCAACCCAACCGTCACAAAATGGTGGTTTTCAGACTAGTCCATTTATGAAAAGGGGATATTTTTTGCTCTCAAAAATATTAAAATTGCTTTCAAAAAGTGCAGATCCTGATGAGACGGCTCGTTACGAGCCGGCTCATCTGGATCTGCACTTTTTGCATAAATCGCTATAGCGGGATTTCGGGTTCAAAGGGTTAAAACACGATGATGTCAGCGTCAAAACAGCATTTAATTGTCGAGCCATTATAGACGCAATTTGGGACGTCTTAATTTTGTTCGTTTGGCATAATACGAATAGTATTACGTAATTAGGGTAATGCGGTTAGCAAATCAAATTCGCTCCAGGTGTTATTACACGTGTGTCATATCACTTGACTATGAAGTGGGTTTACAGCACGTCATAACAAGGTTTTCATGTCATAAATGCATATACAGTCGAACCGGTGTTAAAGACCACCTTCGAATAGCAATCACCTGCCTGTAAAGGCCACACTTTTGTTGGCCCAATGGCATAATTACTATATAAATGACCCTGCGAATAAAGACCACCTGTGAACAAAGGCCAGATTTTTCTCTTCCCATGGCTGGCATTTATTCACAGGTTTGACTGTATATAATATATATATATATATATTATATTCTTAATTATTGTATTTTAATTTTCGTGTTGTATTTATATGTTGCACCTGCATATTGGTAATATGGCGTATATGGTATTAACAGGACTGGTCTCAATGTATGGCGGCATCAAGTTTGTGTATCAAAACGTTTGATGTTTGAACTAAAATGAGGAGCAAATGGGAAAGGGTGTGATATTATTTATTAATAAAGGCACGGCTATCATAGCAATATCCAACATACAAAAGTACAACAACGAATTATATATTTAACACTGAGAAAAATGTACATCGTGTTATCTGAGTGTTGTTGTTTGTTTATGTTTTCTTCTTTCTCAATTAAAGCATGACTTGACAACACTTCATAGTTATTTCAAATGGAAGTGATTCTTAAAGGTACATGCCCACTCAGTAGCACGAAATGTTCTGTATAGGAATTAAATACTAAGTGTATAATTGTGTCACTATTCCACCAGTTCTAAATATTACCAGTGCCCGCTATACACCATTACCGAACGTATTGTTTGGCATTATTATACATTGTATATCAGACGTAAATTTCCAAACTTATATCAGGTGCGATAACCATGTTTCCTTAAAATGTTAACGGACATTACTATTTATTCTCTGTATTAATTTTTGATGTGCAATGATCATACTTTATCATCTGTCGAAAATATTGTTTTTTCAGGTGACGCAATTAATTGGTATAAATAATTAAAAAATAACATGCCTCATTTGCCTATGAACTATCCTGATACCACCGCGAGTCACTATCAGTAAACTAAATATTATTACTGTCTGTTCCACTTTTTGCTGCCGACGAACTTTTGGCTATTAAACACATTAAATCTAAGTAAGTACTTTTTCATCAATAAAAAAAGTCACCCTCCCCAATTTTTTTCCTTTAATGGAATTCCATCAAATATCGATTTTATTTCGAAAGAAAAATTTTCCTATGGAAATTTAACAAGGGGGCTAAAAATAGATTTTTTTAAATAATCTTTTATTTGTGGACATATCTACAAAATATAACTTTTGTTTTCTTAGTTAGATCATTTCCAAGCTATCTAGCCAGGTTTCGGAGTCAATTTCCATTTTTTTTCGTTTTTTAATCCCCCTGGTCCTCCTCATTTCCCCCATGTTAAATTCCCATAGGAAAAAAATATTATATCTGTATAGCGGGCAATTGTAATTTTTAGAATGGGGTAGTGACACAATTGTACACTTATTTAATGGGATATAAACTTGGAAAAGTCGCGGGAATACTGGCCTTCGTCCAGTATTCCCGCGACTTTTCCAAGTTTATACCCCGATAAATTCCACAAAAAGGCCATTCATTCCCATAATATCAAATAGAAAACATAATCCCTTAATAAAGAAACATATTTTCTACTATACCTTTCAGACACAATTATACACTTATTTAATCCCTATAAAGAACAGTATGTGTCTACTGAGTGGGAAAGTACCTTTCAGAGTCAAAACATTTTTATAAGCATTAGGGAATATATAAAATAAACAGCAAACGAAACGAGTTAATTCAGCATTGAACGGGTTAAAACAGAACGCACGTCGACTAACATTTCTAAAATATAGCGGCCTTCTAAATATACGGAGGCAAGGACTATCGTAATATAGACACAATGTGCTCTTTACACAATATGTTTTAAACGGCTGCACGTGTCCTGTACGTGACGTACATTCCGGTAGCGTAGGTACACGTGACAACCACGTGCACCTCATTAAGTTCCGGAGTGACGATACTGTATTCCGGCAGCGCGACTTCGTACGTTTCCGTATCTGTGAATGGAACATCGGCGATATCGGAATAACCCGACTTCGATCCGACGGCCAGCGAGTAGGTGACGGGAATGTTGCTATGCAGGATAAATACTCCACGCCAGTCGAGGCGGACCTTGTAACTGCGAATCTCTAACCCCATGGTATGTCCTGAAAACAGAAATAATTAAAATAGCTCAGTTCGTGTTAAACATTCAGGCTTCTAACACATATGATAATCAAACGTTGGTATTATGAAAATGTGAGTTAGAATATTAAACGGAATATGCGCATTATGCTACCAAACCACTTATGTTAGACAGCAATAGGAAACTAGGAAAACTGTATCAAATGAGGGAGAATTGCACAGGCCGAGTATACTACACGTCACTCTCAAGTGATCCGAATCGCCGAACACTAGCTGCAGACAAAATGTACATTGCAATACGTAGCCATATAAAATGGAAGCCATAGAACGGGTTTGAAAGTAATTAATAACAAAAGGATTTAACACCATGACTATTAGTGTATGGTACTTCAAGAAAATAAGAACACCACAAATCGATAACGTGCATACTGAAAACAACGAATGCGTCAAAGAACATAAATGGCAATAAAGCCGCAACTCCCACCTCTCATAAATATAAGGTCCATATACAAGGTGTATGATCGCGTGGTACTAACAACAACAACAAGTACTGAAATTTCTAGAATCCATCCGATTCAAAGTACGTATTCTTTTATATTTTCCATATTACGTAACGGATTTTGATGAAATATGGCGCATCAAACGCGTCTTGTTAAGCTGCATTTGATGGTCTCTGTATTTTGGCTGAAACTTCTGTCGGTTTTGCGAAGAATCGATTTCCGTGTCGGTAGACACGGAAATCGATTCTTCGCAAAAACGACATAAGTCTGTGCCGAACTCCCTGGGCGACCAAATGCAGCTCATGAAGACGCGTTTGCTGCGCCATATTTCATCAAAATCTGTTGTTTCATATTAAAGAAAATATCAAATAATACTTACTTTGGAGTGGGCAAAATTTCACCACTTCCATCTACTGTTGTTGTAACCACGTGATCATGCACCTTGATATAGTGAAACCGTATCGATACAGTTGTCACACGTATGCCTAAATTATAACTCGATGTAAGTATGCATGGTATAGATGTAGATACTTGTATTTCAAGAAAGTAAATAACAATACAATAATATATACAAATGATCACCAATAACATATTACACATTATGCACTCAGTGTGGTCTGTACGATTCATACAATGGATTTACCTGATAGTGTCGGTTCCCTGCCATCCACTATAATGTCAGCGGCCACCGTGTCGCTAGTGTAACTACCACGGTTGACTGCCCGCACGTTCCCGGATATCTGGGCGCCATCTTTGATATCGAGGCCGGGTACCAGGATGTGCGTGCGCAGACCGCTACTGGTCCAGTCTACCAGTGTGCGGTTGTCCGTCAGCAGACGATACTCATAGTGATGGAGACCAGACCGGTCAGAGAATCCCGTCCATGCGAGATGTACACACGTGTCATTGGCCTGGAATGCTGTTGTTGTTGGCTCATCGCCAAATTTACCGGCGGTCACAAAACTTGTTACGTCAGTGGAAATGAATTCCACGTGCGCGTTGTCCGATCTCGGTTTCCGTGATGAAATGACAACCGGATGTGACGTGGCCTTAGTGGCTAGCTGCACGGTGTTTACGCATGTTACGGTGACAGAGAACTGCTGACCGTGCTGATAGTCGGGAATGGGAATGGTACACGTGGTGCCGTTAGACACCGTTGTCATGGCGCCATCAACACCACCAGAAGCCAGTCCCGCTGCAATATACATGGCCGTGATATGTCAATGATTTGTGATACATCCATGCATTAAGCTATGCAAAATTATAATTAAAAATATGAACTATCGGAGGAAATGTCGATATGAATCACTAGTGTTCGAAATATTCTGTAAATGATATAACAATATGTATGGCGTAATTAGGCGCTAACTTGATTACTGTGTCAAATTGCATTAATTGAGCACCAAGCTCATTACGTCATATACGGCGGTTTGTTCGGATTGCGATGTATCAATGTACACCTTACTGGTACAATATAGTTGTGACGTACATATCTGCCTGCGTTTTTCAGTCCATTTGTAGACGGGGTGTACACATTTGTATAAGGAGTACACGTATTGTTGAAGAATGTATGACCAGAACATATTTATTAACAATAGTACTAGTTACCTAGATTACAGAAGCAATTGTTGATGCTGCTCTCTGGCTCTGCAACTTGCCATTCGGCCACAATCACCAACTGTGACGTAACATTTAACGTCATATCCACATTAAACGTCACGTGCGCATCGACATCAATTATATCCGGCGGTGTGTGGTCCATGGTAATTGGTCCGCCGTGGAAGGTGGCCCGAAGCCCCGCGAGGTTCTCCGCTATAACTGTGACGTAGACCGGACTGCCGTGGTATAGATCTGCCGATATGACACCATTGTTCCCGCCACGGACCGGGGACATAACTCGAACTTGAAACCCGCCTGGAGATGTACCGGCTCCTACAAGAACCTTCAACAGATATGGTATTAATCACGGCAGCCATAAACATCCCGCATTGGTTTGTCCATGCTAAGTTACGGACAATTTCAGTATTGAGAAAATAATTGTTTTCGTTATAATTTAATTTAAACATAGTGTATGGTTATTATTGTACAGGGCCATACTGCTGCAGGTTCCTGCAGTCTTTGATATGTTACATGTATATATAGTATTTAAATCAATATTATAAGTTATTGTGATTCTACACAGGCTATATGGTGTAATATTGCCCGTCTGGAGGTATGTTCACCCGAGGCGATAGCGATACGGGCAATATTACACCATATAGCCTGTGTAGAATCACAATAAGGTATTTGTCATACCGCAGATCCGTTATTTGGTCGTATAAACATATCTCCTTTTTTGATCTTTGCGTTTTTTCAGGAAGAAAAGTAATCCGAGATTCGATTTTCTACCGTCAGTCTTAATATAAAGGTGTAAATGAACATTTAGTTTTTTTTATTAAACGAAAACAAACTAAATATGGGGTAAGAAATCCATCGAAAACGACTTTATGACAGTTTTTTTATATCGTGTAATTTAATTTATATTCCACTGCTCTATCGATCTGTTCTCCCTTTGGCGCCTCTAGAAGAAAGCGACTGGTTCCCAAATATTCGCTGTCATTGCTACGCCGCGTTTCGTGCGTGGAACCCATAGTTTATGACCTAAATATAGCCGTGTCACGAAGCCAATTGTGTTGAGATTTGAAAACACTAAACGGGACAGTTTGTGGCATTTTTCGCTCATATTTTGATGAGCGAAGAATATTTATGGAAAAATAAACAATAAAGACTGGTTTTGAGTGTACAATTTGTTACTTTTATTGATCAATTCGGGGTTTTATTGTGTTTAGTGAGGAATGCAATCAGCAATCGGTAGACGCTCGCAAAATGTGTCTTCATTGGATGCTAGGCGCCGAAGGGGAATCGCAATTCCTGTATGTTCGACGGCCTTGGCAGGTCATATAATATATATGACCAGGCAAGCTAGCCAATCAAAAGCCGAGAAACTTATCTGCGGTATGACAACACTCACTATTATAGTTACAATGTAGCCACTACTACATGCGTTACCAATGATACTGTAAGATGTGATGACAGGACATCAGGATAAAGTGTTTGCACATGTTAGCGTTATGATCTGTATTGTAGAAATTGTTTAATGCTTATGCATGCATATGAATACTTTGATGTGTAGGCATGTGTATGT